>VXAC01001403.1:375071-397012 GCA_013399225.1 Rhipidura dahli
TTTTTTTTTTTGCAGATTACTGTGGAAAAATCAACACATATTTAGTTTTTCTTCAGGGCATACTTCACTTTCAGTTTCTTGAAAGGTATGATTTTAATATCTTCCTCTTCTACTCATTATAGGATAATAATTCTTTTGAAATAAAAAGAAACCATGTAAAACACCAGAGTAATGGTAGTATTTACAGAATTACTTTTGCTCCACGTCCCACATTCAGTTATGTTTATTTGAATTTAAGTCCAATACTTATGAAACTGTTATGCCTGTTCATTTTAAAGAAGGAGTAGATGAAGAAATCAAGCCACTAGGGGTATTCACTGGAAACACCTTGACTTCACTTCTGTTGTTGTAGATAAAAAAAACTGCCAAATGTTTGTATTTTAAGAGCTGCCGAATTCAGTCTAATATTTTTTTCATATGAAATTTTATTTCAAATAATAAAATAACCCATAGATTTGTTAAATTATAAAATTTCCCATATATAGGATTTACCCATCCTGGTTAAGGATAGTAATAGGAATACCATAAAAATGTTGAATTTTTTTCATGCAAACTCAAAGTCAGAATTAAATTTGGATCTTTCCTAGTTTCAGTAGCAAAAATAGTTCAAGAAAAGTCAGACTCAACAAAAAAATGGCCTTATTCAGCTGAAGGACTTTAGAAATCATTAATTCTATTGATAATATATTCTATATCTATTGATATATTGATATCAGAATATTAGGAAAAATACTGGTGAGTGGTAGTTAGAAGACAGAGCCTCTTTCAAGCACTAGATTCACACATGTTTTCTTCCAAGTTTGTTATTTTTTGGAATAGTGATTAACATAAGAATCAATATTTAAGTAGCAATGCATTACTAGATTACATATCGGATGAGCTTGCATGTTGCGTTAGAAAAACAAGGAATCATACATCTCTGTAAGTTAAACATAGACTGGTATATTAGTTGAAAATAAATGTGATATATAGATTTTATGGCAACAGTAAAAATCTTCCTTATTTCAAAGTCTCACTTGCGACAAATTATTTTCAGTAAAGTTTTTCAGCAAAAATTTCTTCTATTTTCCCCCCAATTTTCCTCTCCACAGACTTCTATTAAAGTTCTGTCTGGGTTTAGTGTCCCTTGAGTTTAAATGTGAGGTTGATTGCCTAGCAATTCTTATCATCTCTCTTGCCTACAAGGTACAATAGGAGCCTTGAACATTGTTGCTCTGTTCTCATATTAAACAGCTCTGGGTATTGTAGCAGAGCAGTTTCTCAGATAATAAAGACATACTCTTGAGTGCTGGACTCTTCAGTCTGTATTGGGAAAAGGTATAAAAAATGCGTTAAGCTTGTACAGATCCCTACTAATGTGCTGTGCTTTTCTGATCATCTTTCAAAAAGAATTGTAAAAAAGTATATTGAACACCTGGTAAAACTTTCAGAGGCCGCTGGAAGGCATGAATTCAAGACTGGATTGGATGGGGCTCTAAGCAAGCTGGTCTAGTGGGAGCTGTCCCTGCCCATGGCAGTGAGGTTGGAACTAGATGATCTTCAAGGTCCTCTTCCAAGCCAAACCATTCCATAATTCTTTGATTCTATGATGAATTCTGTGTGAAAAGTTATGTAGCAGTAAAAGTTCTTTCTTATATTAACATCAAATACTTCATTAAAATCTGAGAAAAAATGTTTTCTACACCAAGCCCTTTGCTTAATAAAGCAGATTCAATAAGCCCAAATAATGAGAATTTGCATCAAATATGCTGAACAATTCATTAAGGAACACAGTCTCTCAGAAAACCTGTAAATTTCATATCAAGTTTTTAAGTAAAACAATATGGATTTTTAGTTTGAAGCTGTTTTTCTTCTCAGTATTTTCTGAAATTTTATTCAAGATAGACAGTCAATATCACTTCAAAAAAGCAAATTAAAGACAAATAATTTTAGGTTTGTCAAAACAAAGCCCTGTGTGAGCTTAAACTCAGTGGTTAAATTTTTGAGACAGATACCACTCTCCACAGTCAATTATACATCCAGTTTCATCAGTGAGGTACAATATTCTCTACTGAGAATGTTGACATTTGCTTGATTTTATTTCTGTGACAGAGAAATCCCTAGACGTTGTTGCGAGCAAAAACCTTTTCATCCTGACTGTTAAAGGCCACATTTAGTAAACAATAATAGTGTGGAAGGAAAAGGAAAAATGATCATTGCATTTGGAAAAGTGATAAAGCCTTCTTTCCTGCAAGCTTTTTGAGGATTAATAGCTTTCCCCGAATTACATTTGTACTGTTATACTAACTTTGTACCCTATACCATGATTTAAACTAGTTCAGTTCAGTGGGGTTAATTTATTTCTCCTGGTAAAACAGCTGCTCCACCACTTTGTCCTCAAACTAAGACACAGCAAGAGATGCTTAAACACTTGAATTTGTCCCTGATTAGCTATCTTGCAAACTAATTAAGTAATCAATAAACAGAACAAGTACAAGTCAATGGCATCTCTGATAAGCATGCATGATCTTAAAAGTAAAGCAACATAGTTGACAGCAATTACAAGGAAAGCTATACTATCCTAAGGTTCATTAAGATACACTTGCACAGCTATTAAATGTGCATCTATTAATAGACTTTGTACAACATGTGAGACGAGGAGAGGGTTTTCTTTAGCTTCACTGGTGCATAGAGTAAGTTTCACCTAATCATCAATAAGAAATACCAGATGTACTTGCACATTTACACACACACACACATACTCACACACACACACACAAACACAGAAATACATATATGAAGCAAACTCTTTTCATAAAAACAGTCGAGCATTCATGTTAAACTAATGTCAGTAGCTCTCAAGCCATGGACTTGATGTATTTAATGTGTTGCTATGGAAGCATTATGTCTCTTTGCATTGCAAAAATTATATGCCTGAACACGGAACAGAATCTGACTGATTTCAATCTTTGAATGAGTCCTGACACGTGAGCTTGATGATGAGGTTTTAAATTATCTGCTTATCTAAAAACACATACAGTTCCTATTTTCAGCTAAGCAAAAATGCAGAATTTATCACAGCACTTAATCTTATCAAGGCTGTTATATGTAATTACAGGGCAAAACAAGGAAAAAGCAATCCTGTCCTAATTGCAGCCCTATTACTAAAATGGTAGTGATATTGCTGTACTTTCCCATTTCTTCTGCAGGATCCCACAGTGCTTTCATGAGCCACTGTAGCTGCTGCTTCTTGAGCTCTGGGATTGCTGATTACAGTATCGTCTTGCACATACACATTATCTTTTCCACTAGAATTCACCTTACTACTTGATAAGACTTAGGTTCTGTTTGAACATGACTGTCTTTAAAAAGAGTTAAGGATGCTCTAATCACTTGCTTTTGCAATTAAGGTATTTGTCAACATTATTGTAAATCTTCTCCAGCCTCAGTGTTGGCAGAAGGCCAATCAAGTAATTTGAGCTTTTAAAATTCTCATCCTTCCCCTTTATAAATACAAAATGCAATTTGTGTATCTGCAGCTTAAAGTTGATGAGGTTTTGCATGTGTCTAAAACTATTCAAGTACTCAGCTGTTCAAAGGAAGAGTGTCCTCAGTTTTTGTTTAAATGTGTTTCACAGCATACAGGAAATGTGCATTGGGACAGAGGACTAATTAACATAAGAAACCAAAAGTGTCATTTTCCTGAAGCACTAGCTTTTGAAATTCCGGTCTGGATCTTATGTGTAATACTTTCTGGTATTTTGTACAGAAGTTAAATTGCCATCACACTGATTAAAACTGGGACACTTCTTTAACAGAGTTAATAAATGATCAGGGTGACAATTCAGCAAGGTAGATAAGCATGTGATGGATTTAGCAACATGTTCCAGGTTAGCCACAAGTCTAATATCTAGGACAGTAGGTAAAAAACAGGCCTTGATGTTTGAAATAGAAGAGGCAATTGTCAGGAAGCAGAATGTAATTTTCCACACTGGAATGTGGCCAGCCCAAGGGGTGCTTTGCAGTGCAACTTTTCCAAAAATTGTCTTCTGCTCTTTAATGACTACAAGCACTTGGAAAGTTGGGTTTTTATCTTATCGAAAATCTGGCAGCTTGTTCATATGAACGCTCATCAATTTTCCTGAAAATTTCAAATTACCCATATGTCCTTGTAAGGAATATTTTTTAATTAAAAAACAATAATTACACAAATTATTAATAGCAACAATGATAATAGATGCCATATTGCCAAATATTCAGCCTTAAAAATAGTACTTTTGCTGAAGAAAGGTCATGGTTACTTTTCTATCATTTACATACAATTCTGACTTACAAAATTTCCTCCTTTTCTTATTGCTATGGTATTACCCTCTAACACTGTCAAGACATATTGAAGTGTAAGATTATAATTTCATAATTTGACTTTCAGAACATCAGCTGAAACTGTGAACAGTGTCAGTTGAATGGTGATATTAAATTTTTAAAAAATATTTCATTTACCTCTTTTTTTTTACTCTAGTGAGATATAAACAATCCATTGAGTTATTAAAAAAACCAAAACCAATGCAGAGGAACTCAATCCATAACAACTTCAAAGGTAGTTAATCTTGATCTTGTCTTTCTACATCTGTTCTTTCCTGGTTTTATATTCTGCTCTTTCCTATCCCAGTGTCTTATATTTCTTGACTTCATGTTTTTCTTTTTCTTCACTCCTGCTTCTTCTTCCCTGCATCTCTGCTCCCAGATTTTCTTTTTCTCTTTCCCTTCCCGTTCCTCAATTAATTTCTATGACCTTTTCAAGCTGCTCATTTACAGTTACTAAGAATATTTTGCTAATTCAAAAGCAAAGTAAAATTAGCTTCACTAGTGATGTGAATGGAATAACCCTGGTGTAAACTTAGAATAAAACTCAGAGGTTCACAGTTGTGATATCAGATGCCAAGACTTTACAATCTCCCATGAGGTGTCAGAAAAGCTTGCAAATAAAAGCAGCTACTCATGTGAGGATACAAATTTGCTTAATTTTTTCTGGTGACATATGTAAAGCTGTTCATCTGAGTAAATGTTTGACTGAGCAGGATTAAATACATGGCAAGACGACATGGTATATTGACAGGTATTGAAAAAAAAAAGGACAGTGAAAAGTATGAAAATTATTGCAAAACCAAGATTATTTAGAGATTGAATTCACATCTGTTCCCACTTTGATGAACTCATTCTTTTGCTTTTAACATATAAAACACAATACTCAATGGTGGCTTTTGCATACCGAAAAAAAAGAAAAGAGAAAACCACTGAAGTTTGTAAAACTTTTCTACATGAATTTTCTTGAACTATATAACAATCAGCAAATTCATTTTCTATATGGCTGTAAATTTAGAATTCTTGATTTGACCACTAATGGGGAAGAAGCTCCTTGAAAAAAATGTTTTGGTTGACCCTAATACGTAGATGCTTATTCCAGAATGTGCAATGACATAAGTTAGGCACCAAAGACTTTACCTACAATAGAGAGTGAAGAGAGGCAGGACTTGGGCTCAAGCACCATCCCCCATTTTCCTGTGCTATATGATCATTCACACACTTTCTGATATGGCAAATCTACAGTTTCCCAGCAATGCCAAACACAGTTTGGGATACAACATATTGAAGGAACCAGTCTGTATGGATAAAACTTGTTTGAACTCAAAGCTTACACCTGTCCTGGGAGAAAATGTAGCCCTAAGGAAGCAAAGCAATCTCTGCTGAACACTTCTCAGACTACAGAGAACTTTCCAGAAGTACAAGGGCAGAGTTTGGTTTCAGCAAGCAGGCAAGGGAATGCCAGGATGTTGACATGACCCAATGGGATAGGAAGTAAAAACAACCTCGTTTCATTCTGAACAGTATTAAGGAGCAAAATGCTGATGGGTTTGTGACTGCAAGTCGCATCTCTATTTTCATGGGAGTGCCTTAGTAATAACCTGTAAATTGTTCCAGAAGTGGAAAAGTGAAGAAAAATATTTCTCTCCTATTATGGATTCACTGTCTATGCTATAATTCAAAATACCTTGTGCCAGGAACAACAACAAAGAAGAATAACTGCAAAATGCTGGTCAGGACTTTCATATTCAGAGGGAAAAACAACAGCCATAAATTATAATCCAAACCCAAGCCCTGTCTAAAACGGTGCTTAAACCAATAATTAATATTTCCCTTCCTGCACGTGCCTAGAGCACTGAGCTAAAAAGTGTCATGGTCACGGGGAAAGATATTCCTTCTATATTTGGGTGCCTGCTTTTTGAACTGTAAGCACATTTTAGCATGTGTATTCACCATACAATCTGATATTAATTTTAATTATTTTCAGCATTAAAGGACCATGACACTATTAGCTGACCATTAAAAGTCATCTATAGCTCATTATCAGTGATTAATCACCTGCTGTCTTATAATTAATGTTTATTAGGGGAACAGCAGTTTAATAGCTGTTCCATATTTTCTGTGCTAATCATGGAAACTTAAAAGGCAGTTATAATAGACTCTCAAAAATTTCAAATGGCATTTTTTGACATTGCCTTTTATGTCTGAGGAAGTAAATTGTCACTGAGAGGTAAATTTACCAGCTAAAAATGTGTAGGAAGGAATAACACCAGAGACTTATTTTACTGTAGTAGTCCCTGAAGCCTTAATGGACTACTTTATTTTGTTGAAACTGCCTTAAATTTCCAGAAATTTCCAGACACTTTCAGATATTAGTCTGGCCATGCCAGGATCATCTTGCCATACATGGCTAAAAGGCCTGTGACCATCTTTCATTTTTGTGATAGTGCAGTATCTCCAGCTTGCAAAATTTAATGTAAATATCCCATGTTTGATACTATGAGGAAAGCAAATAGGAAGTTTAAGTCTTAACTGGATTGAGCTCCACAGAAATTTCTTCTCAATCCTGATAAAAACACACAAGAAACTAGCCCAAGTGATACTTAATATAAATATGTGGATCAAGTGGATCAAGTCCCCACCCACTTTTGTCACATCGAGATGAAAATGTCTGCTTCCCAAAGTACACCCAACTTCCTGCTGGTCACAAGAAAAAAAAGTGCCATCCCTTGCAGGTGTCACTGCTAGCACTTTGGAAGCAGCTCAGGTTTGTTTTTTCTTCCATCTCTTCTGCGAGTATTTCGTGAATCCCAAAGCTTTAATGACCCAGTTCTTTAATGACCCAATTCTCTTCTAACTGTACAGAGCATTTCTCTCCCTTCACAGCCTCCAGTTTTTTTGGCTAAATGAAACAACGCCTTTCACACTCAGACTACCATAGGTTCTGTCTCCCTGTCATCAGTTTTGCAGCCCTTCTCTGCCCTTATTCCCATTTGAATTCACATTTCCTAGGCAAAGCTATTGTCTTTAAGAGAAGGCTTTGCTGTTCTGTGTAGTTATACACTCACTCTGTTGAAAACACACCTGATAAATTTTGGTTATATACTCATCTTTTCCATAGCGGGAAAATATTCGTGTCTGATATTATTTCTGGGATTGCCCTGAGGTCCCTCTCTTGCTCAGTAATTTATTACCTACTTTATAATTAGAGGTTACATTAAGTAACTCTACATTCCTGGCCTTGCTTTTTTATGCTATGGTACTTTGGGCCATTTCTATTACTCCAGTCTTCCATGTCATTCATTTCACTTATGATGTATTCCTTTGAGTTAAAATTGATAAAGGATAGCATTATGCTAGTAGCAATCTCTATCAGATCTCAGCTTTTGTACAAGGGTTGTGGACTGGAACATTAATTAAAGCTGATTCTGGAGAATTCCCAGTGGGCCACTCCCTGGCACAGCAGTTTCCTTTCCTATGCTGTTCATTTTACCTTGGAAGTCCTAGTTCTCTTCTCTCACTAATCTTCTCTCAATTTTCATGTGACACTGCTAACTTTGAGCAAGCAACTTCAAGCAAGCACCTAAATTACTTAAAATCTAATCAACTTAATACAGTTGCAGTATGCACACTTTGAAAGGAATTCTCTCATTTGGAGCAGAGCCCAGATTGCTCCATAATGGAAGAATTTCCATTGTTTCAGCAGTTTTGTGGATAAATCTGTAGGGATCCATGTTGCAGATCCTCCTAACCATCATGTGCACCATCTTAGCTGCCAAAGGTATACTTATCTACAGTCTGCTCTAATGGGTTTTCTCAGTTAAAAGCTCCTTAAGTTAAAGCATTCACTGAGAGAATTCCTTTAGGTCAAAGAAAGGAGGAATAGTATTTCTTAACAAATATTAGCTGCTGACTAGTTACTACCTGCATTTCAACAAATGCACATTTTAAGTAGCAATAGTATTACCTTGCATACCAGAAAATCTCAACTTGTGTCCTACAAATATGTGCAGAAATAAAATTGAACAATTTTGGTCTGGATAGACAGTTTTGAAATCAGTGAGTAAGGATGAAATTCTAATGAAATTGTGAAGCATCTATATAACTGCTCTTCTACTTTAAATATGAAGTCATAAATTAATCTAATGAAGTGCATAATCTGAGACCTGTGATTTCTGCTGACTGATATGTACATAGAGGACTGTATGAAAGTTTGTCAGGAATATGGCCTACGGGTTAAATTGGTGATACTCCTCAATGCACTACTATATATCTAATAAAAGTCTTCATATTAGTGTGAAGGCCTGGCTCCTATTGCATGCCTTGTTAGCAAGGCTGTTGTCTCTGGTCACCATCCTCAAGATCTCCCTTCCTTTCAATAGTTATCTGTAAGGTGTGAAGATAACTGAAGGTCTTCTCAGAATCAGAGGAGGAATTTCAGCTAGCACAGCAAAAGGGCATGGCATGCCAAGCTCTTCTGGGGCTTCCCTGGCTGCTGCCAAACTCAATTTTTCCCTTTCACAGGGAGGAGGCAAACTTAATTCCCTGTCCTTCCACAGAGCAAAGAAACCTAAAAATAAAAGGTGAAAATGTCTTGCAGATTTATTGTGATACTTTTCACATTTCCCACCCCCCCACACACTTTTTTTCTCTTTTCTTGCACAGAAAATGGTCAAATGAATCCAGAAATCTTACTGGGTATTTATTTTAAGTCTTGAGTTAGGAATAAAACTGGGAGACATCTGAGATTTCCAAGTTTTCCTCACTGACTTTTTTCATTGAAATAACCTCTAGGCAAGCTGAGAAAAGTCAGGTGATTGATGAAGGTTATTTTTGCTATGAAATGCTAAACTTTGGTTTCTGTCTTCAAAAACTGTTATTGCTTCTAAAAGGAGGTTTAATAACAGAAGTAATTAAAAACTGTGCAGACCTATCCATTTGTATGAGGTAATAAACATTCAAATAAGCCAGCATTGCATTGTTTTGCCTGTGGTATTTATCGTGCTTGAGTTTCATTTACCTCTAGATAAAAAGGAATTATTAGCCCCAGTAGAAAGGAGATTCTGCTTATTCTTGAGCATAAAGGGAGGTCTAGGGGTTTAATGGAGAAAATGCTCTTACTTGGGAGCTGATGCTGCTCCCAAGCCAGTGTTAAGAAAAATTTTACTCTATGAGTAAACCCCATGAAAGTTCTGTGCTGACAAACAACCAGAAGGCTTAAGGGAAACTATGGACCTCTGCACATTAATTAGAAAAGGAGTTTGAGTTTAGCTACACAGGTATATTTATCAAGCCAGTAAGGCACTCTATTATGGCTTCCAAAGGTATAATAGCATGGATTAAGGACAAAATGCATTCATTGTACAAACTGCATTTGATGCTTAATGGCAGGGGGGATGAGAGAGCAATGTGTTAGACAGCACAGTAACAAGAAAAAAAATCATATTTATTTAAACCTTTAGTTGTTCATAGTCATGTGTGATTACTAGTCAAGTCTCCATTGTAACAATTTTGAGGAGGAATAAATAAAGATCATGTCTTTCACTGTAAAAAATAGAGAAACTGAGGCAGAGGAATATTATGACCTTTCACTTTTATCAACACAAGTCTCATGTTACTGGAGTATCTCAGTCAGGGCCCCTATGCATATTTAAGCATAATTTTCTTCACTCATTTCTATACTAAAGTAATGGTTAATTATTTTCCCTGGCTGTCATAGTAAAAGCACTGCCCAGATGAGGAGCAGAATAAACCCATTTTTCTGTGTTCCGCTGTTCCTGAGGGCCAGTGGGTCACCTGCAATTCACACAGTTCTGTTACTATCCTGAGCAGATTCTAAGAGTCAAAAGTCAGAGTTGGCTAAAATTTTCCTTGGGGATTTCTCCTGTTCTAATGCAACCTTCTTGTCCACTTTGAGCAGCTGTTGAAGGTGGTTATTAATAAGTTAGTCTCTACACCTTTTTAAGACAATAGTTTCAGAACCATTTTCATAACAGAAATACAAAAAATTCCCAGTGCTTCAAATGACCTGGTGGTAACTCTCCATGGTAAAATATGTCTCTCTTTGTAGAAGAGAACTCCTATTTCAGGAATGGAATTTCCAAAAATGACAATCGGGATTAAAAAAAAAAAAAAAATCCATAATTTGTTTAAAAAGTCAGGTTTTCTTTATCCATGTAATTATATTCAGCACCAACTCTGTGTTGAATAAAAAGCCAACAATTAAATTTCTACCCTTCTCATTAATCTTTGTATCACTCTATCCTTTATTTGGAATTGGATTAAATATATTCTTTATCACAAGTTCACACATTTCCCAGAATAGAAATTCATATATGTAGAATTACTTTTTCATCCTCAACAGGTAACTGTAACATATTTTGTCACACAGGTTTCTGCTACTTCTTTTCCAGACAACATAAAATTTCAACACTAACATATAATAAAAATAAACTATCACAGGTTCAGTACCATTGTTTATTATGCCATCTAAATTGGTCTATTTTAAAGGATTTTGAAGATTTTTTTAAATTTTTATATTTGTGACCTAAAAAAATCAATGTTAACAATGCTAGACAGGAAACTGGTGTCACCTGACCAGCTGCAAGATATTGGAAAGAAAAGTTACTGCGTAAATCTGCAAATGCTGGCCAACATGGTGTCACTATTCCAGTCAGGGTATTTATCAGACAGTGATTGCTTATCGTTTTAACAAATATTTTCTTGAACTTTCTATTTTATATTTTTAAATTTAAACTCTTAAAAATTTATATGAGGTTTAAATAGTTTTGCTCTGGTGTAGATTTTTAAGAAAAAATATTAAGAACAAGAGAAGGAAAGAATGGGATTTGTTGTTAATGCAATAAAAAAACCAGACTGTTAAATTAAATAACAGAATTTATTTCAAAGCAAAATAGCTAATCAGAATGAATTATCAAGTGGAAAACCTTGGCCATTTCTATAGCAGTACCAAGAGGCACCCTAGTGTACAAAGCAAAAGCAGCCATATAACAGCTGGCAGCCCTAGTACACCCATAGGTGAAAATGCCTCACCCTGCTTTGCCATGTCCATGTTGTCCTGCAAATTTATGAACTTTATAACTGACGTGAGACAATATGACCGCTCCAGACTGCCTAAATGGGCACCAAAATCCCATATATTACCCAATTCTTATTTTTTAATTAAATAATCTTTTGGAAATTTATGACTCGAGATGAAAAATGGTCCATTAATACGATAGCATTAAAAAGGAATCCGTAAAAGGGACTTACTCAGGTTTCTATGTGTTGCCCTTGAGATTCATCCTCTTGTACTTAATAAATCTACCACAGGCTGTGTGCATAAGTCCTGTACTCAGCCTGAAGCCACGTTACCTAAGATTCACTGGGCCTGCACAGCATGAGAAATGATAATTGTTACTAAAGATAAGGCTAATGAGCAGTGATTCAGTCGGGGGAACAAAGCAGCTCTGCTGCTGCAAATGTTGCCCTTTGGGTATGATTTAGAGGTTTGCCAGTGCAGTGGAAACAGGAAGAGTCCAGAATTTTTTTGCCATCTTGTCACTTCAAACATCTGCTCCCATTTCAGTGGAATGGCACTTTCAGTTCTAGTTTTCCAGCCACAAAGCCTGGGAACTGGGAAAGAGGATGAGCCAAGGAATGCACCTCAGAACAGGAACTCTCCTGTTGCACAGTGGGAAACCCAAATTTGTCTGTTTTCATTCCAGCATTTTATGGTAGCCACAAACGTTAATACTGATTTGTGATACTCAAAGCTGCTACTCCATTTGCCTTGTGGCTAATGTCAGCCCCTCTCCCTTTCATCCAGTGAAAATTAAAGTTGTTTCATGGAGTATAACAGCTTCCACAGGGAGAAAAGAATATCTGCAATGAAGATATTTTATTAATGCAAGATTATGTTACAATAGCAAATTGCTCTTACTAACTGCATTTTTTAAAATTTTATTTTGCCATTCATATAAAAAAAATCTTTTGATGCTATTCAGTTGCTTTTTTTTTTTCCTTGTACAGATGTATTCATACTGAATTGTGCTTTATCCTTCATACTGACTAGAGCAAAAATATGTTGCACAGTTGAGACCTAAGACTCAGTCATTTCAACCTTTAACCTGAGGGTTGAAGCACTGAACTGGGTGAGATGCCCCAGAACTGTGACTGTTTGCAAGGTATCTGGAATGGAAAATGAGAGTCTGAAATGGGAAGCTCTGAAACATTCACTTCATTCTTCTGTATTTCATGTGAAATTAAACTTCCCAATCAGTTGTTTTGGGTCTCTCGCAGATTTCCTAAACACCAGAAATTTCCTGACAAATTTTTTTTATAAACATCATTACATTCTCCTCATTTTTTTATCTTGATAGAAGCTTTTGTTTAAATGGGTCATTCATAAAAATCTATCATTGTAAATAAAAACTGCTGCACACATATTTTCCTCACATAAAAATCAGAGGTCACTTAACCTTAGCTTTGAGCTCACACTTATATGTTATTTTGAACTTGCATGATTACTAGCTGTTTGAGTTTTTTAATCCAAATGAAGTCCATAAAAATTATTTGTTTTACATTCAATTAAAAGAACAAAATTATGCCACTAGGCCTCTATTAAGTTGATGGATAGCTCTTTTAGATATAGAGATTTGTTAATTCAGAATGATCTTAAGTCCTTTTTTATCTGTGTCATTGAAATCTTGAATTTCACAGTCTGATACAAGCAGTACTTTATATAAATCTCCACAGATAAAGGGTAGGATTCAGCTCATGAATGAAGACACTTACATTAGGTGTCTACATACAGGTTCTTGTTTATATCCTATTTCTAAGTACCCATTAAACAAAGATAGCAAAACTTACATGTGTACTCACATCAACATTTTGTCAATCATTGACCACCATTAGGTATAATGATGGTTTAGACAAATGCTTTTTATGTTGACACCTTCTAGAAGATTAATTTGGTCAAACATAGGTATATAGTACCATCAGAGACATCCTGGAGCATCCATCTTGTATCCTAGTTCAGTTCCAGAAAGGTGCAGGTCCCTCATAGCTCCAAAGTTGCTGGCAGCAAGATACCCATGTTCAGGGAAATACATTAAATCCTATATGCAGACATTATGACTTGAGTATTTTAATCTGTGTGGTGAAACTAACCTTTATTTAGACTAAATTTCTACTCCTTGGATTGCTCTCAATATGCTGTTTCCCTGCAGCTTTCTTCCCTGAAACATTTCTCTACTTTAATAAGCTGGTGAAGTGCTGAAGGCTGACATAAAACATATGAATTATATGGTTGCTAATAATTTTCTCAGCTAGACCAGTGGTGAAATAAGGTTCTTGTCCTCAGCCTGAAAACGTGCATATAAAAAAGCATTAACCTTCTGATGACCATCAGACTTACACAACTTACAACAACCCTTTGGTGTTTTCAACTCTGCAATTATACCTGGGGACAGAGGGAGATACTATACCCTTCTGCATTCTTACACTGTCTTGCTTTTTTTTTCTTTTTTCTTGTTGGTATAAGTCCTCTGAGTCATTTGAGATAAACCCATGACATCAGCACAACTGACCACATGGGACTACATCGAGTCCTTTCAAAGAGCTACAAGTAGTAGGAAAACACAGTGTATTTCCTTGGAAAATGAGTGTGTTTCAGTTTTGGGCATATTGTGCTCTGCAATGTTGCATTCAGGGGTGGGGTTTTAAAAAAATTATTTTCTATTTTTCTTGTTTTCTTACGTATTGATATGTCACATAATGGTTTGGGAGTTTCATATGAGAGCTTGTGGTTTTAACATTTTTGCTGTAATATCATCAATATTTATTTCTACTGCCTGAAACAAGATAAAGAGATCTATGGGTCTGAAATTCCCAGTGGTTTATACTTCAAAACTCCATTTAGAGGACAGAAAAACACAGGAAATTAAGAGTCCTCTTTACTAGTCCCTAAGTATCTCCTAAGCATTTGTTTTCTAATCTGAACAGTATATTCACTTTCTTCTTTTTCCATTTTTATTTTAAATGGGGGGCTCTTTCACAAAATGCCAAGGTCAGTATTACAGCAATAATAAGAAATGACTTTTACTGCTTCTAACATCATTTACTTCCTCCTGTACTGCAGAGAATATGACACTATACAAAAAAAAGAACAAAAAAACCTCATTCAAACAGGCATTTTCTGCCTTAATGCTTGACTTTCCATGAATAAGTAACCTTCTACATTGTGAAAAATTTTATGGCAAATTATGTCTCTAAATAGAGTTTATACATTCTACATGACATGTTACAAAAGCAAGAGCAAATAAGAGGCAGAGAGAGATTGCAACCTTTCTTGTAAAGGTTTATCAGTAGGGGGAAAAAAATATATATTTGTTATTGCAGTTCACTATCACTGCTGTATTACCAGCAGAGAATGTTGTTATACATTAAATATTAAAGTCTGGAGATTGTATTTCTATTGATTTAAGATACTGTTGAATTTCTTTCTAGGTGTTAATCTTGCCTTCTCTTTCTGGAACATGTTATCATATAACTTGAAAGACCAGCAGATTTTTTTTGTTGTTGTTGTTTTTTGGTGGGTTTTTTTTTTTTTTTGCATATGCAGAGTAGTATCTCCCACTTAGAATCTCCCATGCTTAGGGAGAGGGCTATTGCAGCACACATATTTTCAAGCCACAGAATACCAGGCTAACATATAATGCACTTGTGGGACAATACTACAAGATAGTAGCAACAACAAATACCCAGCAAGGTTATAAAGAAAGCTAGAATTTCTCAATTCAAAATGAAACTGAACTTCCAGCTTTGGCAGGGTTTTGAAAGCAGCTCTCCTTATGTGCAGCCAGGGTCTTCAAAGTTTCTTGACACCCCACATCACAACAATTTCTTAAACTGAGGTAAAACACCAAAGGGAAAAAAGGACATGTACAGTCCAACTATGGTTATCCAAACACCCACAGTTGAAACCAGATACATACCAGCACATGAGAGGGAACTGACATGGACTGAACACATGGGAATTACAAATGCAGTATAATCAGATAGTTTAAGCATTTAGCTACTGGTCTCACTTTTGCCTAAGTACTTTTAAAAATTAAGTCCTTGAACACATGCAATCTAAATATGGGTGTGACTGAATATAGGGATCTCTACTCAGAACAGTCATCAAGCCTTGAGTGCTGCTTCTCAGTTACACAAGAACTGGAATTAGATCTAGCTTCAACATAAAAACACCAGAAATGCCTATGGCCTTCATCCCACATACCTAATATCCCACATGCATGTAGCCAAAAAGCACACTTCCCCTGATTGCCAGAAACTCCATCAAAGGCAAACTGTGTGTTTTAAAAGACAGAGGAATGAAATTCCTCAACAATTAAAAAAAAAAAAAAAAAAAACAAAAAACCAAAACAAACAAACAAAAAAAAACCAACCAAAAAAAAAAGCAATAGCAATATGGGCATAAAAATTTTTTTTCCAAGCACATATGGCCAGTGTCCTTTGATAGGATGAGGTAAGTATGAATCCCCTGCCAGTACTTGGCCAATATCTAGGCCAACTTTCCTGTGAAAGTTTGGGTCAGATGATCTTTCGATGTCCTTCCAACTTGAGCTATGCTATGCTATGCTATGCTACTCCATTTAATTCTATTTTGTTCTATTCTGTAATTGTAGTTCATTACTTTGTGTCAAAAGTTATTCAATAAAATGCAATATCTGTGCTTTTTCTCAGCTGCAGTTTCTGAATTCAGGGAGTGCCTCCTGAAAATTCTGAATGAGGCTTAGGAGAGACATGAATTGTAAGACATATTCTTCTCTCTTGGCATTTGTCCCAGTGGGTAACCCCCACAGAAAAGGGAGCATTTCTCTTGGATAATTTTTCTCATGCCTTTCTTTGAGACACCTAACCAGGGGAAGCTGTGAAACCTGCAGCTCTCCATCGTTAACATCAAGAGTCCTTTACTGGCTAGAGTCTACTGCTCTTAATGGCCTCTTTGGCTGAGTTCAGACCTGTTTAACTCTTCCCAAACACTGCCTAGGGAACATTTACTGAGCCCATTAAAGTTCTGTGCAACAGTCCTCACCTCAATCACTTAGTCCATGTCTGCTTGGTAAGCTGTGGGCCTTCAGCACTCCTCTGAATTGCAAATGTTCTGCTCCCAGAGCTGACAGGCTCTGGAATGGCTCAGTGCCTGTAGCCCCACGTGCAGTTTTCTTTTGACACATGGGTGCACCAGAGAGTGCCTGTACAGAGCCTCACCTCACAGGGGCCCTGAGCTGTTCTCCCATTTCATACTTAGACCCAGCCTCAGACATCAAGAAAATATTTGCCATCAGAATCCAGTTCATGTCCTTTCCTTTATTTTACCACCATTCATTTTCTCCAAGAACAAGCCAAAGCTATGTCTTATTCTTGGATAACAATTCCTCATATCTTGTGCTCAGTCTCTTAGCAAAGGACTTCTGGAAGTTATGGCAACAGAGCCTGGAGCCTGAGGAACTGGAACTGTAAACAACCAATAATAAAAAATAACACAACTGCTGTTTCTAAAATATAAGAACAGAACCTTAAGTATCCTAAGCCTTAGAAAGCTATTTCAGGTACTGTTCCTTTTATATTTTACAGTATCATTTAAATGGCAAGAAACTTATTTCTAAAAAAGGTGGTGTTTATTTCTGCAGAGTGCATTTCAGTGTCCGAGAAATCTCAAAGAGCTTCAAGCTTTGAATTCCTATTCATTGAATCCAATATTTTTCAAGCCTAACCCTAATGAGAGCTCAGATTATGATGGAGGCTATAGTATTCTGTGATTCTGGGAACATAATTATGAAAGGACAAGTATACTCCCTCTCTGGGTCTGAATTTTCATAAATGATTTCAACAAAATCATATTCATTTCCATGAGAGATGTTTTCTTTTCTCTGCCTTAAATTCCAGAGCTGAACTATTAAATAAATCAGTTTGTTGAAATACTGAACTTACCCTAGATAAAGCTAAAAAATATTAATTGCTACCAAACTAAGTCAAGTATTTGATAAAGTCTTGTTTTCTTATAAACAGATTTCTAATAAATTTAACAGACTACTTAATTCTCAACACAAGATCACACTAGAGAAGGAAAAGAGTGACAAAGGTGACTTTTACTAGGCTTTTAGTTAACTGTAAAAATTATAATATTACCTCTCTATTAATACACAGGGCAGAAAGCAGCTTCCACTATTGTTCAAAGTGAGAGTAGACATTTTATACAACAGCCATTACCAACAAAATGTAGAAGAGTATAGTGACACAATAGAAGTAACATTGATTTCTTCATAACAAACATTTTTATCTCATGTATAGAAATTTAAGTCACAAAGATTGAAATATGCTATAATATAAATAAATATATAAGAACTATAAAAGTATAGGCTGTGTTTGTGTAACTTTTCAGGTAAATTCTGAATGTATTTATTCATGTATATAAATTCTAAAAAGCTACTAGAATGCTCTTGAAAATTAAGCACAAAACCAATCCTATTGATCAGTAAAGCATGTTCAAAGTCCAGTACCTGAATATACTTTTGTGCACAAAACTCTTGCAGAATATAAAAATATTTTTGTAGGTTTGGAATCAAACTTTCCCACAGATTCATACGTCTGTGAATATAGTATAAATTAGTGTAACTTTATGCAAATTCACAGGAATTATTTGTTGTCTTTCAGGTAAGAATTCTTACTTTGATCCTTTATTGCATACTTATTTTTATTAATTAGATTTTGTTGAACTAAATGGTCTTCATTGCTGTGTTCTATTTAAGTGGTACTGTTACGTATCATCACTACTTCTATGAAAATTATCAATAAATAAATATTTTTTAATTGGTGACCACTCATATTTTTAAAATAATATTGTAAAGATGACATAATGGTGAAATTGTATTGCCTAAATGTGCTAAATTTCTTTACACAAAAATAGTAATTAGAGAGTCTGATACATGTTCAGTAGATATAAGAAATCACTTTGATGGTATTCAACCATTGCAAGTAAGTCTGTGCTATTAATTAAAACTTAATGACCTGAATCTATATGTTATTGACAAAATGTGGTTTATAATTGCACAAGAAGTAAAGTAGCATGGCTAAAATAATGCTAAAAGGGCAAAACCTTAAGAGTTTGCCTGGTCACAGAATTAATTAGGATTTCATAACTGAGCTTGTCCTTTTAAGTGATAGCAAACCTGTTAAGTTTTCTCTTTGCTTCATAAATTTGATCCCTTCAGATATTTTTTGTAAATCAATCCACCACAAATATTCTATGGAATTTCTGTATATACATTGCAGATACAATGGAAAGTGCTTTATAAATCAGTGATGAAGTAGTCACCAGGTCATAAATTTCATCTTGATTAGCTTTTTAATCCAACATACTAAGTCTTGCAGGTCTAGTCTTAATGTCCAGAACATAATTCTTTTACATATTAATTATATTGTTTCTATTAGAGAAAACCAGGAGACGCTGCCCTTGAAAACAGCTGTTTGCCACTGCTGTAGGTGGTAGTACAATGCTTAAGTCAACCTTTTCTTCTGAGACAGAATTGCTTCCATTGGGTCTTGCATTTTCACTCCAAAACACCTTCAGGATCTGTCCCTATGAGGTGTGAGGAACTGAACTGAGGTGGCACTCAGGGCACCTTCAACACATCTTAGCTCTGTAACAAAGTGTTGTCCTTCCCCTCTTCCAGCATCTGCTCCTCTCTCACAGCAAAGACAGGGAAGCTGGAAAGGCTTTCTCACAGCAGGGCAGGGCTGGGATGCCCTGCTGGCTCCATCCTCTGAGCTTTCCAAGCCTCCACGTGGAACAGCCCTGAGCAACCCCAACCAAGGTCTGAAAACCAGTTTGGATTAAGTGATTTACTGAGCTCTTTTCTTGGTCTCCAGAAACAGAGACCAAATGGGTGCAAATCGGTTCTATTTTCTCCCACCAAGCTTTATTTGGGGGTTTTGTTTGTTTGTTTGTTGCAATTGTTGTTGTGGTTTTTTTTTAAAGTATGCACCATAATACTCCCAAAACTTTCCTGTATTTGTTCCCTCTATTAATCCTTCAGTTTCAAATGAATAAGTGTAAATGAAAAACATGTCATCTTATTTACTAGAAAAATGCAAACCGATGAAAAAATAGAAAAATTTCACCAAACAAATACATTTTAATTATGAGAAAAAAAGCGATCTCTGAAGGGTTTTGCTGCTGAAAGCTATGAAGATAGAGATACTGAACATCCTGATTTTATTCTGGTTTTGTAAGTAATTAAATTAATAATAGCTGATTTTAATAAAAAAAGCTCCTGAAACTAAATTAATGGGGGTTTAGCCACAAATGTAATGATCAAGATCAAATTTTGTTATAAGCAGATTAATTTTAAATTGTATATACAAATGGAGATAGACATATGTATATGATGCTGGTTATAGGAAAATGACAAAAAATATCATCTTTTAAAACTTAAGTTTTGGGAAAGAAGATTTACTAGATCTAGGAGCAACATCTTGATTAACTTTTAGCAAGATTATCAGTACTAAAGAAATAAATATTCTTAATTTCTGATTGCAAAGGTTTCACCATTTTAAACCAACTTTTCTTGTGCATATTGCAGTCCTGTTGCTAATATTGGGCCTGCAGTGACTTTTGCTGCAGTTACAGTTGGACATGGTACCATTTCTTCCTGTTAGAGACATTTTGTTCAGCATTAACTCAAACTGTTTATTTGGAGATAGGTGAGACTTAGGTGCACTGTGACTGGTGAAATTATTCTTGCTTATGGTACATGACTTTTAAAATATTTCTGGTAAAAGCAATGTGGCAGTATCAAATACTATTTTAGGGTTAAATTCCTGTGACAGCCCCACTCTTGATGGAAAACTGGCTGATAGGGGTAGGTGATTCCAGCTGGCTTTTATTTTCTCACCTTCTACATTTTCTTCTAGGTTTCACAAATAGAAGATTTAGAGATTAGCCTGATTCATTACTTATTTTGATTAAGAATAAAATCCATACAACTCCTCAGGTCCTAAAGAACACAAAAACCCAAGAAAGTTTGCAAAAAATATCCAGCAAGGCCAAAACTGTACTTTCAAATTTTGGCACAAGAAACAATGAAAATAAAAAAAAATTCTATCAGTAACTAGAACAATGATCAAAAGACCCATTAGAAGATAAATTTTTTAGGCAGTCAACAGAAAAAGATGTAAAATTGTTACAAATTTATTTTTGGTCCATTAAATATGCCCAAGAAATTCCATTATATGGGTACTTTAATTTATGGTGTTTTGCTTGCTACATTTTTGCTGGTCTTCTAGAAAATAATCACTCAAAAATTTTTACCACCAATCCACTTTTATAAAATAAGGGGTTTTTTTCCATTCACTTCAATAGTGAAATTTTAAGATGATGAAAAACACATTCACATTAAAATTGTTCCTTCATCTTTATTAGAAATATAAAATACTGTCATTTTTCATTGCTCTAAGAAGTCAATAGACAATCCTATTAGGTATTGGTGCTTTATGCCAACACAATATAAATCATTATGGAAAAATTTTAAGAGACAATGCGTATCTAAGGGTAAATGGGGAAAATATTATTAACATGTTAATAACTAAGCACCCCCACTAAAATTATACACAGTGGGAGTAAAAATAAGGCTCCTGTAAATATCAAATTATTTTATTTCTAATGTCAGCATTTTCTGGTTTACCAGTTGGAAGGCATTCCCTCAAGACATTCAACAAATGCAAAAGTATCTGTACAATAGCAGCACTGTACACTTGCCAGTTTTAATCCTATAATGGTTTTGTTATAACCCATACAGTGTAAGTAATTTCTTGTTAAGTAAATATAAAATTAAAAAGAACATTTTGCATTGTATAATCTAGTTAGTCATATTTAACCTTGAAACATTACTCAGCTTCTTATTAAAACTTATATAAATATTGATCCCTAGTTTCAAGCTCCTTTCCTTAAGGCATGTTAGAAATTTGAGTATGGAGGGATGGTGGAGCATTCCTAATACTTTAGGAGTATTAAACATTTCCAAGTCATTAAATGAAAGTAATGAATCAATACAAGTTCTGGCATTGCTCATTAACACATCACTGAAGCTGAGATTTATCCTATGTTGTATGACCTAGAATAGAAATATCCTTCATAAATAATTAATTGAAAGACATATGATACTGGATTGCTAATCTGCAAGTAACAGTTATTCTCAGCAAAGTATTTTTTAATTAGGTCAGAAATGAAAACTGAACCTGCTGGACAAAGTGACCTATTTTTCCCTGTAACCACTACGGAGTAACTTTCTTTCTTGTGGCATATAGTCTCAATTATTTTTTTTAATGACAGTTAATTTTATCTGCATGCATATTCATGTGCTGAAAAAATGAGATGCCGGAACAGAAGAGAGGCTACTTAATCTCTCTGTAGGTCTGGACATTTGAAATCACTCCTATAGCAGGTAGCTCCAGGAACTTTTAGCACAGAACAAGGGTCATCCTTGGGTTGTTCTAAAAAAAAATTCAGCATTTATTTAGTCTTAAAAAAA
>VXAC01001403.1:397031-445838 GCA_013399225.1 Rhipidura dahli
AAAATTAAGAATTTTTTTATTTTAAAAAAAAAAAAAAAAAAAAAAATCCAGACTGCTGACAGAAAGTTCAAAATGTTCAAAAATCTAGATAAGGTGTTCAGCTAATTTTCTCCCTCCCAGAGGCTCAGAGGAAGAAATTGCCACTGATTGGCATTATCTACTAGCTGTGGAAGGTGAGTTTACGCCTTTACACAGTTTTTAAAGATTTTTTGTTATTTTTATACCAAGCATTTAATTGACTTCGACTACTTATGAAAATCCCATTGAGAGAAATCTCTGCTACAAAGAGAAATATTTCAAGTAGTTATGACATTTCCCAGTTAATTCTGTAGTTCAAATGTGAGATGAAATTTGGCATTAATACCAGGAAGAAATGCAGTCAGAACTCGTTACAAACAAGACGCATCCAAAGGTCTTTCATAAAGGTGTGGTGTCCTTTTCAAATAGTTTAAAAAACTGGCCATGGAATGGGTCAAAAACTAATCTTGGGGCACTCATTATCATTCAGCCACTGTTCACTTTGCCAGAGCTCTGGTTTATATCTCAGAAAGTTGGCAAGGCACAGAGAGACCACTCCTCCATTACAGGAATCCATAGTCATCTTCAGAAAACTTTATTTGGGTACTCAATCACTGAGTGTCTGGATGATTATATATGCTTATTTCCACCTCACCAAGGGAAGGAAAATTGTGTTCTGCAGTTATCAGTTTAAGGTTGGACAGAATGCATTAAATGGAGAAGAATTCATCAAATTTCAAAGTCAGAGGTGCCCTGTATAATGAAATCAAACTGCTCTGTAATGTCAGACTTATTGTACTGAAATAATTCTGCTTTGTCACCCCCTTTACCATATTTCCTGCCAAATGAAACCAGTAAACCAGTAAAATATTATTAACATTTATTATCCAATTCTCAAGCAGAAATGTCAGCTATAGAAAGTAAAAAAGTATTGAAATTTGCTAAGAACAAAATGAGTTACCCATTTATGACTGTCGTATGCAAGCAACATCTCTGCTAGTGGGTATACGCGAATTTGAAGAGTTCAATGCCCAAAATATCAAATGTTTCTTCCTGGTTTGCTAAAAAGGACATTTCATTCACTCTCAGCTCTGTAAAAGAGAGGATGGTAGTATTATGGCTTTGAGTCTTTTCTTTTTCTTTCGCATCTAATTTCAATTTGTGTTTTCCATGCTGTCTCCCTTGAAAAATGGATGGTGACTTCCAAGAAACACAAAGCGTTCTTTACACGTAGCAATCTTTATGTTGTTTTTTGAGAGAAATTTAGGGAAATCAGAGATAGAACATATTTTTTAGTACCACCTTAGTTTCTAAATCTTTAGAAAAATCCCCCTCTAGCTGATTTTTCCTAGATCGGTAGCTGTATCCATTGAATATTTATTTCAAAACAATCAGGTTTCACTCATCCAAAATAATTTTCTCATTTTATGCAAAATTCTTACAAATTGAATATAAATTATTGGATAAAAAAAATCCAATTACTTTGAGAAACATAGTTTTGAGATATATAATTTTCCAAGGGATGACAATTATCTTAATTATAATTCTTTTCCTCCTGATTATTCCTGCCCATGTCTGAGCTCATTCTTTCTTCCCTCCTACATGATCCATTGTGATTTTACTTCTTAGCCCTGATAGACAGCAGAAGAGGAGTTATAAGGCAGTACAAACAATTTGTTTTTGAGCTAGAGAGGGTGGGTTGTTTTCAGATACACTACCTATGTGTCTTTTTAAGAGCCACAGGAAAAGAGCATCTGACATCATCATGCAATGGCTCCATGAATTACAGATCACTTCATGAAAGACAGCATGACACTTCCATTCAAAAATATGCTATGGAATATATATTAAGTTCTATGATTCATGAGGCTTTCAGAACTGGTAGTTTTCTTCTTCCAGAGAAATAACCTGGGGGGACTTTCTTTAACACTGGCTAGTTTTTCCTGTTCATTTTGTCATTTCTTTATCACTTCAATGAGTCACTCTTCACCTCACCAGTAGCTTTGCAAATTCTTTATCTAATATTTTGTTAAATGGATCTCACCTGGCAAAAAAGATTTTTCTTCTCTTGCAGTGTGAGAGTCTTTCTTTTGTGTGAACATGAAGAAATACTGATCTGTTGAGGATCACAAACAATAGGAAGGTTTTGGGGCCAGAGGCGTGTGAACTCTTTCAGTATAAATACCATTTAGATCAGTCGTTGTGCATTAACAACCTCAGGATAAGTTTCAGAGTTTCCCCTAGTTCTACACCTTCACTATTAAAGCCTTGTGATGTGCCCCTATAATGGGCACACAAATAAGATGAAATTTATTAGTGCGCCCAGGAGCCTGCTGTCTTTGGGCAGGTGTGACCTGAGCTTCATCCTCTCATGGAGAAACAAATCTGTCTCACCATCTAGTGCAAGACTCCAAATGCAGCATGTATTTGGAGAAGGTCACTACAGATATCACTGTGGAGAGATCTGTAGCACACTTTTTGAGGTGAGTCAACCTGGCACTTGTCCTGTGTGATCAGCTCTGTGGGGGAAACATATCTGCAACCCACCTGCACTTGCAATCACATTGATACCAAAGATTTTTAAAAATAAAATATAAATAATAAATGCATAGTATTTCTGAGCTATTCAACAATTCAATGAATCCTCTTGTCTCTCTCCAGGTATTTCTGCAGGCATTCCTTATCCCTATTGTTTACACAATATGCATCTCGTATGATAAAAAAGCAAATTCAAATGAATTAAACATTGCAACAGAAAGAATTTGGAAGCTACTACTATTCAAAAATTCTGCCCTTCTATAAAATGTTAAAAATCTCAGTTACTAATACGGTAAGTGGGAACTAATTCTGATCTGGCTACGGCTTGAAGGTATTTAACATGACTTCAGGTTATTTTAGCATATGCTCAGGCATATGAGATGTATTAAATTCACACATATTTGTCCTTCATTTTAATTTATCTCTTCAAAAATAATACCAGTGTCACATTAATTTTCAGAGTTTTAGACAGTTGTGCTAGTGAGGTAGGAAAAATATGCTATTTTTGCATGCATATAAAAACCAAGAATGACACAAGTTGATGTCAAGAAGACAAAATGTAACTATTTAAAGATGCTTTTATGAAGAAGTATTGTCACTTTTGTATTCTTTCATTGTCACAGCCACAACAATTTTACTATATAACAAGCTATCAGAAGGGTTACTTTATTATAAACTCATACAGCCTTAATTTTGTTAAGGTGGATGACTGCAATATATATGCTGATTTTGCTAAAAGTCTTGATTTACTTGAGTTTTGGAAAGGACACTGATATCTACAAAGGGTTCCATTGTACGATGCTGGTTTTATCATCATATAGCAAATTATTTTCAATTAAATACTTGCTGCAGGTGGGAACAGACAGCATTACAGTCTCTGCTAAGACTGAAATGGTTTAACTTACTGGGAGCAGACATCTTTGCAAAAAAATTTTCCACCAAAGTGCAGTGGAACACTCAGGGGCATATTCCAGTCCCTGTGTCTTGATGCCTTCTAGAAAAGGGTTTAAGACTGATTCAGATAAAAGTAACCTCACACACAAGATCTCAGCATGATCTTCACAAAAATTTCCTGTGCAGAAACACAGCTGTCTGGGGGAGATTTCCCATAGCATCACACACATTATGCTGTCCACTACATAGCTCTTCCTCCTCTCCTTCCCAACAGAAATGGATCAGCAGCTGCAGTTAAATAATGAACAACAATCATCTTCCATTGTTGAGGATGGCTTGGGTCTCTAGCAACAAGCTCAAAACATGTTAGTATAGTGTGTTTTCAGTGCTTTGGTAATTTTAATGCCTTTTATGAAGTCAGTGAAATGCTCATAATCTGGGTAGTGTTCTATTTACACTATATATATACAGCTGAATACAGTCCTTTGTAGCATCTTAGTTGCACAGTAATAGAGATACAGAATTGTTTATCACTAAATTTCTCTGCTAGTGGCTTATAAAGTAATATTTAAAAAAAATAAATGTGAGGCAGAAAACAAAACATAATGCTGTACTTGATCAATGACATTTATCAAAACCCATTAAGCAACAAGGTAGGCATATAATTGTATTTTCACACGCTCCAAATGCAAGGAAGAAAAAGGCTCACTGTGAAAACCAGTCACTGAAATCCTGTTGGAAGTCTTTAATCCCCACCACCACAAAGCAAACCTGAGTTTCCAGTCCCAACAAAGGATGTGACAAGGGCAGAGGAGGAGACCTTTTGCCCTATAAAGATCCAGGGGTGAATGGAGATGAGGAGCAGAAAATAGCATACGGTGGTGGTGGTTGTGGTAGAGTGAAAGACTGGATCAAAATAAATACATGCCTGGAGTGATAATACAGGTTGCCTGAGTAAGCTTAATTTTCAGATGTTACATAATTTCTGTGTTCTTTAGTTGCAGCCTTAGGGTTCTTTTGGCACAGTTCAGGGGCAGTGCAATAATAAGGCTTTACAAAAAACAATTAACCATATTGCACTGCTGAAAGAAGAAGACCCCTTTGTGCACTCAGCAAGGATATTCATGCTAAAGCAGTGACAACACTGGTGACACAGTTAGCCTCCAGCTCATCCTATCCTTCAGGGAATGAAGGCATACTTAAATTTCTCTGTTATTGCATAAATAAAGGAAAGTAGATACACATTAATAATGTAATTAATTTTGCTATCTTAAGGAAAAAAAATATTCTGTGGTTTTTAAACATTCTGCACCAAGTTCCCTGTCAGTCTTTCCTTTAGCCTGACCTCCTATATAGTTCCTCTCCCAATGTAGCTCCTAAACTCTTGTTCCTTCTGCTGACTCCTGTCTGCTTTTTCTTACCCATACCTTTGCTCCTCTCTATTACGCCACTCAAGCCCATATTCATCCCCCTAAAATAACTGCCACTATTCGTCCCCTGCCCTATTAAATCTCTTGTGTCATCTTTGGGACTATTTATTTCATTTCTATTTTTTTCCCCTCAATGTTTTTATCAGAGTTCCTCTTGCTCCTGTCCTGTCCAGCAATTTCCTTTCTCCCCTTCATCCCTCCTACAATGCAGGAGGCAGAGGGGTTAGGCAGGAGCTGGGGGAATGGTGGGGAGAATAGAATTTTTATTCTTAAGCTTTCTTGAGGAAGAGTTTATTTTAATCAAAATTTTAACAAAATATCTGAGGGATATATTCAGCAGAGAGTATTAGAGCCACAATGGTTTATATTTGGCAGTGCTATCAGCAACTGAAAACAGATACTTATGATTGAAAGCTTCTGGCAACCTCACTCATTGGCATCTAATACGCTGCCACCTAATACAACATGCTGTTTATTTAACAGTTTCTGTTAAATTAAATTACTTCTCTTCAATCAAGGCAGATATATTTATATCTATTTTAAATAGCCCTCCAAATGTTTAATTCTTTCACATAAATTCTAGTATAAAAAGGTCATGCTGCTGCATTTTCATGAATATAATAAACCTCTTCCAGGTTGGCCCAAGTTGAATCTATAATGGAAGAGAAAAAGGCAAGGAGGGGTTGGTATAATCAGAAATAAAGCCACATTTAAAATGTTGGGTTTTAGAAAGTACTGAGGAACTCCACAGGTATGAAGCATGACATGACAAGGAAAAGAATAGTACCTTCACTTGTACAGATCATAAAATATAAGGCTTTAATTTAGTCTGATTCTACTGTTATTTACTGAAATAGTGATCTCAGTGAAATCAGTGGAGACAAACAGAAGTAAAAGAAAAATCAAACCCCCAGAAATGCAAATGAACAGCAGAGAAAAAGAAAGATGATCTTTGGGACAGTGCTCTGGTTTTTATATAGGAAATATCCCGCCATGAAAAGTTAACACTATCTGAGGATAAAATTAGAAGGGTAAAATACCTAGTGTAATAATTGAGACTTCAATGATGGTTGAAAGATGGCACATGTTTATGTACAGCTATACTTTCATATCTTTTGCATGATTCTACTGAAAAAAAAATGAAAGTAACATTTGGCTGGAAGAGCCCTACAATTGACTTGTATTCAGAACACCATCTACATTTTATAAAATTTTTCTTCTGATTTCAAATGCAGTGTAACTACCTTCACCACTGTTGGCACAAACTTAATGATTCACAGAAACATAAGGAGTATGAAGGAAGACTAAAAGCAAAAAAAGGTTAATTCTACAACCTCGCAATAAACTTCCAAACAGTTGTGGGGTTTTTTTATTAGGTACATAACATGGCACAGTATAAAATGTTTTTTCTTTACACCCTTACCAATGTTTTTTGTGTAAATGCAAAGGTTTCACGGGCCAAATCCTACTGAAAATAAGTTTAATAGCTCACTGTACAGCTTCTTTTTCTAGAATGATTTTCACCACATATTTATGGGTTTTTCAATATATAAAGCCTCTCATCTTTATTGTTCTTTAAATAAAGATTGCAAATCAAATTAAAGGCTGG
Source organism: Rhipidura dahli (assembly GCA_013399225.1). Taxonomy (NCBI): domain Eukaryota; kingdom Metazoa; phylum Chordata; class Aves; order Passeriformes; family Rhipiduridae; genus Rhipidura; species Rhipidura dahli. The sequence continues at coordinate 403,521 of VXAC01001403.1, forward strand.
AAAGTGAAAGGGAGGATAAATGAGAGCAATCATTTTCCAAAATAATGTTTTTAGGAAATTTTCTTCCACTGACCAAAAAGTCATGATGCTTGGAATTGAATTATCCAGTTACTCGAGGGTGAAAAATGCAAGACTGGAGGTCAGTGTGTGTTTAAAAATTGTTTCCTAAGCAATATATCTCCCACTTTTCTTCCTCCTTCCCATCAAGAAGAACAATGCAAGCCTTATGGAAGAACACATCAGTCATTTACTTCCATCTGCATCCCAGCAGAAGGCTTTAGGCTATGAGCAAGATCAGCCCAGCACCAGCCATGAGTCCTAAATCCAGTAAAGCTTCTGCCCCTCTGCCTTGCTGTGGGGTCTGCTCACTTTTCCAGGAGAAATTACAGTGTTTTCTTTGTAAGTCTGCATATAGGCCAAAGAAGAGACATTGCTCTAGTTGATACACAGGGGAGACTGCTTTAGAGAGTCTGCTGCATCACATGATAAACCCTTGACTCCTGTACTACAGGAAATACTAGATTTATTTGAAGCACAAAATGGCTCTACAGGAGCTTTTCATGAAGACACAGCAGAGAATCTCTATCTAGATGAGAATAATAATTAGAGGTAATATGTCTAATATATTAGAGAAAAAGTTATTTGAGTGCATTACAAAGGATAAAGTTATTCTCCGTTATCAAGTAAGGCATTACCAGTAAAATGAAAGCAGCTCGCCACAGTCGTTTTATGCTCATGTTAAATCTTTCTTACAATTATACTGCTTGATACTTCCATTGCTTATAAGTGATTTTCTACAAAATATCCAGGCTTTTCTCTTTCAAAAGGAATTATTTATCATGCTAGAGATGCACTGAATATAGATCTGGGCTGATAGCTAACACAGCAGTGCTGCTGCAAGCTTTCTGTCAAGCATACCTAACATCAGCAATTATTTCTACAGATGGGCTAATTCAGTGATGCTGAGGTGCTATTTCCTTATATTTTATCCCCATCCTATTCCTGTATTGCTCCAAAAGTAGTTCTCTGCCAAAGACATTAAGCTAATTAAAATAATAAAGCTCCATTCAGCTGAAACAAAGACAGTACTGAAAATTCTCAAGAGCAAAGGCAAATGAGCTCACTTAAGGATGTTCTGTCTTACCTATCATTTCATTTTCCTTGTGCATTTTTAGTTGGAATGTCATAGTTTCCCAAGTAGTCCACTGAAACTTTTGACTTATAATATATTTCATTATGTCAACTAACTTTGCCAAATACAGTCTTTTTTAACATTCTGTTTTTTTTCTCTACCATGCATAACAAAATATAAAAAAGGAAAAATTAGGTATTTCCTCACAATATAGGATCAACTACTTGATTAAAATCAAGCATCCTTTAACTGAAAACTTAATAGCTGAAACCTTAAATGAAACTTAATTTGATGTCACTGTTAGATACTAAGTGACATGCATCTGTATCACAGGCACCCTAGATAGCTTACTCTTCTGAGACACTCATCCAACAGTCAAGAGCTCACTGCAGATTAGGCCAAATCTATCCTCTGTGTGCTGTTTCCCAAACAGCAGATGTGTTGGGAGACACTTGTAACCCACAGACATTATGTAAATAAACTGGAAACTTAAGTATGCCTAGCATATGTCAGAGTTTAAATAACACATTAGTTGAAAATATTTAAAGGAAAATAAAATCCCAATCGAGTTATAGTCAAATTTAATTTTAAGGAAAATTTTCTGGTTGAAGAAAATGAAACAAAGCTCTATGCAAATATATATACTTATGACAAAAGAATGGCTTTGGACATGAAATGATTTTCATTTTGGTAAATTAGCATCATAAGTGACAATAAAATATCCAGTACTAACCAGAGATGCAACACAGTCTAGGGAAATGAGATTTGCAAAAAAGCAAGGGAACAAAATCCAAATAAAATCTTTTTCATTTGTTTGTACAGCCATTTTTCCCAACACCCACAAGAATATCTTTTTTTTTTTTAGTAGCACAACTGAAATAGTTAGAATACTTGGAAACATCACACCCCACTTTATTTTCTCACCCACAAAGTATTAAAAATATGGCACTAAATTGCACTAATAAAGAGGTAAAAATTCCATTTTAATGGGTAGGCTTTAGCCTATCTAACAACAGTCAATGAGGCAAAATCTCTCAATCACCTCAGCTAACAGTCTTTTCATTATACAAGCCCTGTGACCTTAGTAGACAGTGAGACTGGATGCTCAGAGAGCCTGAATGCAGTTTTCTGGCAAAGCAACAATGGAATCTGATAATCTGAGTGTAAGAATGAAGGATGGAAAGTAGACTAAGTCTTACAGATATATCAACAGGGGATGGAATTGTTGTTTTCTGAAGAACCAAACCAAACCAAAATAATAAATTAATTGTTAAAAGAAAAGGTCTATTTTAAGAAGAGATGAGGATAAAAGATAAAACACAATAATTGGGGGATTGATTGTTGAAATAAACATTTGCATAATTATATAAATATCATTTCTGTCAGTTAAAATCTCTCTTGCAGATTTGAACTGTGCTGCACTAAATTTCCTATGCTGTATTTTCCATATTCCTGTGTATAGTAGAGATACCAGGCCCTTCTCTTAATTTTTCCTTTATAAGGAAGGGCCATAGATGCTCATGGCTTGGAGAGGTGCACCCTTTCCTAAGTAAAAAAATGGCTGGACAGATGGTACCAGGGATTGGTGGTGACTGGCTGATGGCCAGTCACAAGTGGTGCTCTGAAGGCTCAGATTTTTTTCAATATCTTTATTGATGACCTGGATGAGGAGGCTGAGGTCACCCTCAGCCAGCTTGCAGATTGAGTGGAGGTGTTGCACTGCTGGAGGATCATAAAGTTCAGCAGAGGGACCTGGATAGGCTGGATCAACGAGCCAAGGCCACTCAATCCCATGAGGTTCAACAAGCCAAAGTTCCAGGTCTGCACTTGGAACACAAGGACTCCATGCAGCACTACAGGCTTAAGGAAGAATTTCCAGAAAGCTGCCTGGAGGAAAAGAGCCTGGTGCTTATCATCAGCAGCTGAACATGAGCCAGGGTGTGCCCACGTGGCTAAGAAGGCCAAGGGCATCCTGGTCTGTATCAGCAACACTGTGGCCAGCAGGACCAGGGCAGTGATTGTCCCCCTGTACTGGGCACTGGTGAGGCCACACCTTGAGTATTTTGTCCAGTTCCAGACCCCTCACTACAAAAAGACGTTGAGGTGCTGGAAGGGGTCTAGAAAAGGGTAATGAAACTGATACATTTCCCTCAAGCAGCTTAGCTGAAATAGTTGATAACCTAAACTTTTATTTCCATCACAGTTTAAGTTCAGCTGGCAAACTAAGTACCATGTAGCTGGTCACTCATTTCCCCCATCCCTAGTGGGATAAGGAGGAGAATCAAAAAAAGAAGTAAAATGGGTTAAGATAAGAATACTTAATAATTGGAACAAAGTAAATTAAGAAAAATAAATAAATAACAACAATAATAACAACAATAATAATGGTAATTAAAAGGAGAGGGTGTGAGACAAAACCCAAAAAAACAAATGTTGCACAATACAAATGCTCACCACCTGCTGAACAATGCTTGGTGTCCAAGCAGAGAACAATCTCCTTCCACTCAACCCATGGTTTATATACCGAGCCTGATGTTTTGTAGTACGAAATATCCCTTTGGCTAGCTTGGGTCAGCTGTCTTGGTTGTGGCCCCTTCCAACTTCAGATACTCCTCCTCACTGATGGAGCATGAGACACTGGAAAGTCCTTGACTTACTGTAAGTACCACTCAGCAACAACCAAAACATCAGTGTATTATCAACATTATTCTCACCCTTAATCCAAAACACAGCACTGTACCAGCTACTAAGAAGAAAATTAACTCTACCCCAGCCTATACCAGGATACCTTCCACAGAGCTGCTGGCATGTGTTTTGTTTGTTTGTTTTTTTCCTGTAGTGGCTTTCAAAAATATAGCAAATAAACCCAACAGCAAGCAAAAATGTAATCAACAGTATTATCGCTAGTGTTTGACATGCAGATTTTTCTATCACTGGCTTATTAACTCTCTGCAAGTGGATTTAGAGTGTGCTTCTATAGGAGGAGACATAGGTGCTAGAAAATATTCCACCAGCATATTCCATGCCTGAAAAGGAGTGGACTAGAGTTTGGTTAATAATGCCAGCTCCCAGGGAAGCTGTGGATATGGACTGCATACGAAGTACTAATTTTTTTCAGAGCCAATAAGAAAGCTGGCTTTTAACTGGACTAAATTACCTCTTTCATGGGAGAGCAACAAACCAGAGCAAATTGCTCAACAGTAACCCTCTTAAAATGTCAAAAGTATTTTGTCAAGCAGAATCATTATTTATATCATACAGACTTCCTGCATCTGCTTTTACTCCTATCATGGCCCAAACCAGAAGTATTCACAGAGAGCATCACCTACAAAGAAATAAAGCTTGGTGGTGTAGTCCACAAAACAGAACATTATGCCATCAGAAATACATGTTGCAGAGCTCTCCATTTGACTTGCTTTAGATTTCTTGCTATCTGTTAAAAATCAAACATCTAGAGAGCTACTGAATCTTTTCTGTAGAGGTAGAAATTTTCTTCTATTTTATCTAAGATAGTGCAATAGTAGGAGAAATAATTAAAAATCCATGGAGCCATCTATTTTTTCAGATATTCTCACTATTTCTAAATCTGCTTTTATTTTTCATGAGTATCCTTTCACATTTCAAACAAGATTAAATGTTGGAAGAGAGGGGAGGAAGTGCTTTTCTTTTCCTGTTTGTCTATTTAGGTCTGAATTTGTGCTTGTGTAAGTCAACATAATTACACTGATTTCAACAGAACTTCAATAATTATGCTGTTTGAAAACATAAACCTTTTTGAAAACAAAAAAAAAAATTCCATAGTTAGCCCCATTATCTAGGAAATCTGGATACTTTAATTTTATGTTTACTGTACAATTTATCCATGTGGATACATCACCTTGCTTTTCGATTACTTCATCTGTCCATCATGCTCTCATATCTCTTGATCTTCCATGATGCTGAGAAATGTAGTGTATGTTGCAGTAAATGTGTGATAAAATGCTCCAATATCCTTGATCACAATCAGCTCCTCAGTTGTCTAATTAACATTCTGTTTCCACCGAGGCTGGGCAGTGCAATGGAGGTGGCAGGAGGAGGCATTAGTAGAGGTCTCATTAGTCCCCATTTCCTCATTCGTCCCCAGATGTAATGCTGGCAATCAGTCCTGCATACAACTGTGCTGTACTCAGGCCTTCCTTATGGTGCTCCTGTCAGGCATAATTAATCAGCCCTTTTATTGATTGCATTTTGTGTATTGGCTTTTGGACCAGGAAAAATGCAGTGAATAAACATCTCTCCTGAATTTTGCCCTGCACCAGGATTTTGCCCAACACAAAGACCATTCCCACTGCTTTACAAAGGTAATATATTCCAGATGTTAAGCATATCATGCTTCCAGGGCTGGTCAGGCTGCTCTCCCACCCCCACCTTGCAACTGCAGGGCTGTATGTGCCCTACTCAGACAGAGCTCTTTTTCCTGTGTCAAACTCTACAAATGGAAATAGTAAAAGGACTGATCTCTAAACTTACCACTATTTGCCTTCTGAAAAAAGGGGATTGCTTGCATGAACTTACTTCATCCCAATTCAAGATTTATTTTGAAAACAACTCTTGAATAGCAAAATATAAAAAAAAAATACTTCAGAATTTTTTCTGGGCTTAAAGCTAGCTGCTTCTATACTCTGAAATCCATGTTTACATGGCTCTCCTATAATCTGGTGTTCTTCAAAATGTACTCCATACTGCTGGGGTTCTCTGCTTTTAGTCATCTTAGTCTGATACATAGTTTTTACAAATAATCTTACTATTGACACATTAATCTGTATTTTCCACAGGCATACAATTCAAGCCACAATTCTTACTGTACTAAAACATATCTTAACCATCTTTAACCTCTGTAATTACTACACAGCATGCCCTTTTACTGAGAATTGGAGGGAGAGGAGGGGAGTGTTGTGGTTGTTTTTTGTTGAGTTTGTTTTGAGGTGGTGGGGGACAGTGCAGTGGAAGAGCGAAATTTAGACAGGAAGTGACTTATTATGCTGGATCTGTTGTCTCTGGTGCAAGACAAGGCAAAAGAAATGAGAGGACAAGGAGCAGGCTTTTTACTTGCAGCTTGGTTCTTAAGGCATAATGGTTTAATTTGATGAAAATCAGAAAAATTAAGGGGTTAGAGTGACAGAACGGTCAAAGGATGCCTAGAAGAAGCATAAAAAGCAGAATCACACAACTCAGCCTGGTAGGAAAGACCATGTATAAACACTTAAGGTATTCTGTTCTTTTTCTTTTTGGTCTGTCATAGATTGCTTGTTTAAACACATTGCTGGAGCATGATTTAAGAAAGGGGAAATGCATTTAAAAATCACATAACATCTCTGCCTTTGACTAATTACAGGCATGCCTCAACTTCAATCTTAACTGATAAACATAACCTCATAAATCCTTCTCCATGAATGTGATGCTACATTGACTGGTTGAAAATTGTACACATTTAAAGCATCAGCCAAATAAAAACTTTTCAAAAACATGGTGGATGGAGCTGATGATCAGCTGTAACTCTTCTCATAGTGCCTCATGCCACATGCCCAAGGGGCACATGTATCCCCCACTTCATATCAAAATCAGTATCCTCTAGCTGCCTGGTACCCATCTGAGGGATAAAGGGTAAGCATTGTACCTTGGTATGCACCCAAACCCCACTTTGCTCATTTTCCAGGTTTCTGTTTGTATAAAATGCATATTCAGAAAGATATAGCAGAAGGCTATTTTTCTCTGTAAGAGGACACAAATTGCCTTTTCCAGTCGTGTCGTGGGGTTGAAAAATTCTTCTGGCCTCACAGCCCAGATTCCCAGTGCTGCTGCTCATGTTCATTGAATACAGCAGGAGAAGACACAGCTGTCTCCAGTGGCTCAATGAGTCAGTGCCACCAATGTGATGTGACAGGTCAAGTATCACATGGTGAGTGATGCTCCTGGGTCCTTCCCAGTGCTCCCATGCTTAACCCTGGGAGAATGGTCACGTGAGTGACAATTTCTGCTAGCCCTATGAAAGAGTTGGTCCAAGACAGATGTAAAAAGAACTAGGCAGGCAAACAGACTCACAGGCAAAACAGAACCTGTGCCCTACTCCTACATGTGAAGAGCCTACTTAAAATGATATACAGACAGTAATGATGTTCCCAGTTGTCATAATTTGTCACTGAACAGTTCTCAAAAAAGTTGCTTTTCCTTTTAAGTTCCTAAATTAAAAATTAATCTGTGACTTGTACCTCGTTTTAAAGATTTAAATAAAATATCGTTATATAGAATTCTATATTATAGAATGTTATGCAGGGACTTACAGGTAGAAATCAGATTTTTCATTTGATTAGTCACTCAATATTATAATATAAGAATGATAACAAGTTACTATAGAGTCCATTACAGGAAAGGATATGAACTTCTGAGGTAATAGCTTATGTTTTAAAAGACTATTCTTTTGTTCAGACATACAGATTTCTACAAATAAAAATAAAACAAGAAGTTATTATTTTTTTATTGGCTAGAATCCCTAATATGCAGGTCCACTAAAGTCTAACTATACACTATAATTAAACTGTCTAAGTTTTTCTATTAAATAATTAAAGAAAGTAACAAACCCAGCATTAATAAATTGGGTGTATCGTGTCTTTTCCTGGACAATTTTACTGTGGAGGCTTTGAACCATGTTTCTAATTTCTCATACTCAATGAACTGGGTTTGCTTCTCATCCAGTCATCAGATGAATTAAAATTAATAGTCAGTGCAGATGGTAAACTACTTACACATATATATTATTATGACTCCACAGCTATTGTGAGTCATTACAATAATCTGGCAACACGTCTGACCTGCTCCACATATTAGCATTAAGGGTTCAATACAAATCGAATTTATCTGTAGATCCAGTGCTTTTTCAGTTCAACATATCACCATACTATGTTAACTGATAATATAGGAGCAGTCTGAGTCAAAAATTATAACTGCTATTGCAAAGAGTAAAACAGAAATTATGGAAATGTGATCACAAAGTCAATGCTTTGAGAGCAATTTTCAATTTCTAAAGTAGTTATTCCAATTTTTCTAAAATACATCTTGCAGAACCTTGCTGCTTGTCATGAACTGCTCTAAGAAGAGCAATGACACTGGAAAAAAACAACTAAAAAAATCCCAAAACAAAACAGAAATAACAAAACACAAAAATAAATCCCATTTTTAAACCCAGAGATTACAATCTGTATTTTGTCTATTAAAAATATTAAGATGGTCATTTAATCTGAAAGCATTAAACACATCCTGATGGAAATATTTCCACTGCACTTGATGTTTTTTTGGAGTAAATCATGCCAACAAGCAGAGGAAGGCAACTAGTGACAGGACAAGAGGACACAGTTTTATGCTGCACCAGTGGAGGCTTAGGTTGAATATTAGGAGGAATTTTTTCACAGAAAGGGTGGTTAGACATGGGAATGAGCTGTCCAGGGAGGTGTTTGAGGAGAAACTGGATGTGGCACTGGGTGCCATGGCCTTGTTGACATTGTGGTGTCAGATCACAGGTTGGACTGGATGATCTCAGAGGTCTTTTGCAACCTAATTGATTCTGTGAAGAAGTAGAACCATGTATCTGCTCTTGGGAGCAGCCTCATGCCCTGGATCTCCTGCTAAGTGAGCACATTCAGCCTGGGTGATGACTGCTGTAGCATCAGTTCCTGAGCCTGGTGGAGTGGCAGCTCTCACTGGCTGGTTTGCCTCTGAGCAGCGTGTCCTGGCAGCAGCCTGTCTCTGCTGCTGGCTCCTTGGGCTAATACACACCCTCCCGGGGCTGCTTTCACTAGAACAGGAGGTTCCTGCCACAGTGCACCACTGTTCACAACATAACCACAGCAGTGACACGCAGAGTGCAAAGGAAGGCTGGGTAGCTGGTGTGAGTCTGCTTTAATGCCAGCCCTGAGTGATGATTTAAGCCTCTAGGCCATACAGAGTTAAGTGAGCTCCTATGGGACACTGAGCAGTTGCAATTTCTATTGTTATCCACTACAAATTCTCAAAGCAGCCCATTTAATAAAATTTCAGCAAACACAGACCTCTGCTTCTGTCCTTGAACAACTTGATCGATACTCTGGGACTACAATGCCAGAAGTAAACTTATATATTAGAATCATACCACAAATTACTAATTAGTTAATCACAGAAATGGCTATCTACTAAGAAGAAAAATAGCTCATCATCTCTGATTTGTATAACCAAAAAGTTATAATTAGTAAAGAAGACTTTTCCATATAAAACTCCACATTTCTTTGCCCAGATCAGTGAAATATTAGGATTTGCACCAACTCCACAAAGAGACTACACAGTATCTTACAGTGCTCAAGGGATTAATAAAGCTATTTCTGCAGATTGTCTGGAGGATTCTACTTAATTAATTAACTTAAATAATAATGCTAGATGAAGACTTGTAGAGAGAACTCACACTCTGGTTAATTTCTTAGCACAGATAAAGTTGCCAATCTGCAAGAAATCCTACTGAAAGCAGTTCGTAGGAAAAGAGCAGCACTGATTATGATACCTTATTTTGCCAGCTTGAACTGATCTGAAATTTGAGATATGACTTTAGCCTGTGTGAGTGTAAAAGAGCTATCTGACTTCCCAACTTGTTTCTGCTACCTCCATTAAAATTTACATATGACTGAAATCTTAACAGCATCAAAGAAAGTAAATTTACCAGCACTGCCCTGGGAATCAAACATGTTGTGCTGACACCAACACTAGCAGCACACAGATTAGTTTTGAACCAAAGCAACAGCTAAACTCAGCTTAGTGTCATGCTAGAGAAAAACATCCCACTTAACAGGTCTTCCAGCATAATCAGTCCTGTTACAGAACAGGTGCCCGTGCCAAGCATTTCCAGATTCCTGAGATCAAAACATTGTGCAATTCTTTCAGCGGTATTTCATGCTTTCTCTCATGTACTCATAATATCAGAAAATTCACAGGCACAGATATGCATTTTTATAACTGATTAAGCTACAATAGTACAAACAAATTGGTGAGAAAGATCTCAAGCAGACCTCTAAAGATCCATCTTTATTATCTAGATGCAAGATGTCACTTCATCACTTTTAAGACAGTTACCTATGTAAGAATTAAGAACACATTATCTTTTTATTTTCTGATGGATTCTGAAATACATTTAAAATGGTTTGGAAATATGAAAAAGCAATTTGCTAATCACTTTAATATTATTATACTTATATAATAGTAATTACTTCATTTGGGAGATACACACATATATATATCCTTTCCTTGCACAGGATTTCTAGTATTATTACTTGCATTTTAATATAAATGTTATAATAGATTGCATTATACTTACCCAACAAGATTAATTTGTGAAACCATATTGTGGTTGATGATGGCAGCTGAACCCCTCAATGGAATTAATTAAAGGATAATCTCCATTGCTTTGCAGCATACAAACCAATAAATGGCTGCTGAGATTAATAGCTGAAGCGAAGCTAAAGTGTTTAAGGAATTTCAAACCCCATTTATTACACACACCCTACAAAGCAGGAGAGATTATAGCTGTACAGCAAACCAGAACATCAAAAAATCCAAAAACAAACCCAAAAAAGAAGCCCACACAAGGAAACCAACATTTCCTTCCTTTGTGAATATTTGAAAATGATGCTTCTTTGTTGAACAGTTTTGTGTCATAGAGATGAACTTGGCTAGAATGAAAAAGAATTAAGCTGAAAATATGTGCCCGGTCTTTTGATTGTTCATCTAAAACAAGCAGTGCACAGGGAAAACACTTCAAACAAATTAGACCAGGACATTACTTATGAAAATATAAGTAGTTTTTTTAAAGAGAATTTGTTTGAGGAAGTTTAAATTTTTATATTCAAGTCAACATTTCCCAAACAGAAACTGGAAAATTATAGGGCTTGCAAGGCTTTTGCCAATGTTTTCTTTAGAGCAGAAACTGTGGTATCCTTCAGATAAAATTCCTCCTGTATCTTCACATAATACCTTTAGCTGACAGAAATGAGATCCATGTGATTTTCAGGTCTCCTTCTGGCTTTGGTAGGAACAAATGGGGTACAGGTGTGTGTTGCAGCAGAAAAGATGTTGTGCTTTGACACTTTGTCCAAATGACAATTTTTCAATGCCATTTTCAATGGAGTTGTATAAACCCTCTTTGGCAACAACCATTTCATTCTGGTTTTTATTACGTAAGTTGAAAAGTCTTTTTAAGTGCCAAAACCTGCTCCCTAGTCTCATTTCTTTTGCATCAAATATTATCCTTAGCTTTGATTTCTTCCTGTATATAAATAATTCCAATGAACATTCCCTATAAGCATTTTAATTCTTCTTTTCATTTTATTCTTCCACAAAAATGACTGGTAATTTCAGAAATTCCTGTTTTAAAAGGGGTTTTCACTTTTTCTTCCCTATCTATAGAAAATTAATGAAGATTAAAATTAAATATGCATGAAGAGTGGGTTAAACTCACCATACCCACTGTGCATCTTTAAAGAGGATGAGGGCTCATCTTGCTAGATAGAAGATATTATTTGTCATCTGAAAACAAAAAGACCTGTTTCAGGATAAAAAATGTATTTAAAATAAAGGAATAATAATAAAAGAAGTGGATGCATCACTGTCTGGTTAGTAACAGCTGCTCTGATCTCATGTCTGACAGAGAAGCCTGACTCAAGAGCAGCTCTCTCTCAATCATCTACGTGAGACAGAAAGGGAAAGAAACAGAAATCTGCCAGGATGTGTGGTCCTTCTGAGCTTAACCCTTTGGAGAGGAATAAGAAAAAAAGAAGTCTGGAATGGAAGAAGCAAAGTACAAAGAATTTCACTTCTGTTAGCAAGGTTTCAAAGGTCATATTAGGTCTATACCTAAGCCACTGTGTCAGAATTACAACCAATAATGTTAAGTCCTTAGATATATTTGTAATAATGAACTGAAAAGGTAATTTGTTGCATTCTCTTGAATTTTGCTTTCTCACCATAAAATTGAGATGTAAATTTACTTCAGCCTTTTTTTCAGTCCTGAGTTACACATGGAAAATTTTACTGCATTGGTGCAAATTATTCCTAGACCTTCAGTAGAAATGCTCCTGTTGGTTTTCCTTTAGATTCCCTTAAATCTACATTGTCCTAACTTGATATTATAAGCCCCTTTTTTGTGTGAAAGACTACCATAATGCAAATAATTAGACAAGCAGGAACATAGGACTTAACCAGGAAGCAATATAATGAAAAATACCGAGCTGCTCAAAATGCCACAAAAATGTCAAAATTTGGGGTAGTTTCTTATTAGATGGATCCTAAATTAATCTGAACTGTGAAAAAAACCCATAAACTTTCTTTTTCAACAAATCTCTGCTCTATTGCTTTATTTACAAGATCTAGTTGTTTTTGGTTTTTTTTCCCCCAGAAATTAATTCTTAAAATCAATAACATCCTATATTAAAATGAACATTTTTAAAATAGCACCTTGTCAATCTGGAAGCTTAAGATATTTTGACACCAAGAGTTGAATCCAGTGGGACACTTGAATTTTCCAGCTCTTTCAGCGTAGCAGAGGCCTCTTTCCTATTTTACTGAAAGAGGGATTTCTCCTTCTAGACAGAATACTCAGTCCCTAAATCTCACATAAATTTCAATGCATCTACTAAAATTGACACTGTCTCATATGAAATGTTTGAGTTTCACCTCCAGTGATAAAATAAGTTTGCAAAACATTTTTAGACAGCTCAGTGGAAATATATCAGTACATGTGAATATGTTTGCTTGCAGCATGACTTTTTCCAGTCCCAAAACTCAGCCTGGGTTGTGCAATGTTTCTGAGCTGGGTGAGATTCACGCTGGTTTTAGCATTTCTTGGACAAGAACCTTTATCTTACCTTAACTGAAATACAAACTTGACAAAGCCTCATTTTCTCTGAAGAGCTATTGGACATGCCGGAGAGAGGCTTTGAAATGAAGGCAGAGACTCAAGGATTTAAAATAAGGTTTGATGAACTAGAACTTTCTGATTCAAATCTGACTTTGTCTTCTGGTGAGCACAGCAGGAAAATGGCCCTGTAAACAGGCTGCACAGAGCTAACCTGCAAGCAAGATAGTGAGATAGGAGAAATAAATCTCTTCCACAGCAGGGACTTGTGCAACCAGAAGCAGCAGGAGCCCCCAGGGTAGCACACACTGCTCTGGATGTGCTCTCCCTGTCCCATTCCCTCAGGCCAGTGTATTAAGGCTGCCAGGGACCTGCCATCTACCTGGCTGCCACTGAAAAGCACAGACTGATTCCTTCATACTTATAGGTCGCTAAAAACAAAGCTTCCACCAATTTCTGTGCATTCTTACACCCCAAATCAAAATCAAAGTGATCATTCTGGAAATGGTGGTGCAGAACTTTCTCTTTCTTGATTATTTGGGCTTACAGCTTCTCTTTGACCTATTACTCTTCTCTGTCTCAAACAATTTCATAGTTTGGCACCTGTAATGTATTTCTCTGAATTGTCTTTAGATTCAGAATCTTAGAATAAGATTGCTGGTCCCACCTCTGAGTGCTGAACTTAATCAGTTGACTTCCTAATGCTAAAACAATTTCCTGTAGTCACCTTTTACTGAGAAGCACCATTTCTGGGATAATGAGATGTTCCTTATAAGATCTTCAATAATGCTGCCCATCCGAGCAGATCAACTAATAGGAAAATTGTAGGGGAAAAGTTTAAATACTTTCATGCATTATTTATGTTTGGTGCTTTTATTTTATAATAGTTTTCATAAATATGTAGGGCAAATTTCTTGATTCTGATAAACTTTGCAAACCCTTTTAGCTCAAAATGCTTATATATTCCATACAAAATTCCCTTTAGTGGCCAATAAGAAAATAATAAAAACATGGTTTATAGTTTTACAGGACCTTTCATCCAAAAGTCTCCAAAGGGCTGCATAGATGTATGCATAGTAACATTTTCATCTTAGAGCTAAGGAAATCAAAGGCTAAAAAGATTAAAGTCCAAACCTTTAAAGATGCCTTTGTAACTAATTGGAGCCTTTGAAAACTTTTCAGGGTCTACATCTATGTGACTAGCCCAAGGATGTCCCCTGCACATAGCTAGAAAATAAATTACAGGTGTATTTAATTACTTTTTCATTATTTCAAGGCCATCAGAGAGGAATCACATATATGGAACAAGAGTAGCTAAATCACTTCATGCATTACATGGAAGAAAGCTTACACCATTAAACAGATACAGTATAAGGTCTTGTTATTCATTGCACTTGGAGAGCCCTCTAAAGATGCAGGAATTGCCATCACAGGTCCTGATCAGGCACCTGTGTGCAGACAGGTGAGTATGTGCACATGCATTTGGCCCCAGGGACTTATTTGCATGGTGGAAGGGAGTCAGGTTATGAAGATTTTGACCATTAAAGCCTAGAAAACTAACTTTCCTATCTAGAGAGCAGAAAAAGGGCTGCTTATTTAGAAGGCAGAGTCCTAAAAGAAGCTGCCTGAAAGCATATGATATGAATATATCCCTCAAATGATCCACATCCTGAACCAGGCCCAGCTGTTTAGAACCCTTTTTAATGTTTTATATGCTGACATGGGGATTTGTATCAGCAAAAGTAGAAAGGAAGCAGAGAGAAATTGGGTTTGAGTCTCTGAAGTTTACAGCTATTTGGAAATCTTCTATATTTCATAACATGCTGACGTGGTTTCAGTGACATTGACTAAGTGGGATACTACTTCTGTTGAAACCCATCAATATTTTTCATAGTTGAAGACTGAACTTTTAAGGTTTTTTTTTATATTTTATTTAACATTCTGGTATTAAATACTCTGTTAATCAAGTCAAACACTTACCAGATGAATGAAATTTATATTCAACATTTATAGTCCTCTTTGTAGTTTTTGTACAGATTTTAGACATATATAAGCAGGCATTGCAAAAGAGAATTTTTTCCTATAGGATTAAGCAAAATTATTTTTATTATTAAGTGTCTGCATTTGTTTCAACTTTTTTCTTTTAATTTCTGAAGTGCTAACATTTCTTGTCTTATTGCTTTGAAGAAAATATTGACCTGAAAGAGAACAGCATACTTTGAAAACTACAGGTATGAAGAAAATTGGAATGAAAAAGAACACTCCTGGGTGAGATTATTCACCAGAAAACACAGAAGAACTAAATAGATCATAGGTTTTGAAAGAGGAAGAGCCCTGGAGCAGGTGAGATTTGCATACTAATTAGAGACAAAGTTTATTCAGGCTCACAGGCCAATCTATCTTCCATCACAAGACAGCATCTGTTTTAGAAGATTCAACTACTTTTAGGTTGGCTGCTGGTGTTATAAAAGTTGAAATATCTCTCAGCTTTCATTATAATTTTTTTGCTTTTGGGGGTTTACAATTCAGTGAGTAATACTTTTTACATGTTTAAGATAATTCTGTTTTGAAGTTATTTTTAGTGAAAAAATAATTTCACCATTTTCCAGTTGTGTTAAAAAACAGTTTGTCTAATGGGTGTGATGTGAAACATAGTTAAAAATTAACCACTGGCAAAACAAAATATAGACTATCCAAAATTAATAAAAGCAAAATTATACAGGAAGGAAAGAGACCTTATAGTAGAAAACTGATGTTAATAAGTGACCCTCACCTAGTATTTAACTGCCTTTCAATTACCACACCCATTATTCACCATCTCTTATATGATGTCCCACTCCTCCTCTGTATCATTGATGTCATTCTGCCTATGAGAGCAAATTTCACAAGCATACTCACAATATTTACCAACATCAATAGTGAAATTATTATACAAAAAAGTGTCTCAGGACCATTTCCACAAAAGCTTCAGTTGTAAACTCCCTGCAGTGCAATACTTCCCAATGTGACACACCTGTCATGTTCATTTGTTCCTTTGCAAATTCCTTGTCCTCCTTATGATTCTTTTTACCCATGTTTTTTCCAGCCTTGTATTTAACGTACATATTAGCTTCCATAGCAATTTTAATATTTAAAAATATTCATTAATTTGGACAATCTGCATATCTGGATACTATCTTGATTTGATTGCAATGAAAATATTAACATGAAAATATGGTTTTAAATGTTTCAAAGTTTATATGTAGAAAACCTGAGGTACCTAATAACTTGTGAACTAAATTCAAACCTTTTGTGCAGTCTCACATGAGAAAACTGTGCCAAAAAATCCAAAATAGTGAAAGAAATTACAGTGTCAGTTACTTTAATTCATCATTTTAATTCAATTAAAATGAAATACAATGTACAGGAATATTCTACTGCTGTCAGGGATTCTTCTCCCAGACCACAGCTTAGTCACTTATGAAAAAATACTGGCAATTTTTTCTTAGTCATAAAATATCTTTACTGTGAAAATTACTTTTCATCAGTCACATTCAGATGTACAAGATCCACCTGAAATAGTTGTCTGATCAGTCCTCCAAATTTAAAAACCATGAGGCCTAGGGCTACTATGCTGCTTCTCTTCCTAGATTTGCTTTCTGTTTCTAGCTGATTTTTTTTTCCCAATGACATTTGAAGGCTATGGTCTTCATTCACTATTTCCATCTGTTCAGTCAAAGACAAATGACAGCTCTAATTTGAGCATATTTGGCAAATTTACTTGACTCCTGCTTACTTTCTCAGAGATGACGTTCACCCTTTTGCACCCAGCCTTAGCAGACACGGTCTTCTTACCTGCCAGGGAGAAGGGAAATCACTTATCCTTGCCTCCTAAAAAAGGGATTATGGCAGAACTACTAACAACTAACAAATGTAAAGCATTTGTTGTCTTTACTGGACTTGTATTTTGACCAGAAAAGCAGCAGTATAAATGGGTTTGGTTGTGCCATTCAATCTGCCTTCATCAAGCTGACTTTATGGCCAAAACACCCACTGTGCACTCTGTCCAACTCCACCTTGAAGAGCAGTTTCATCAAATACAGGTTATTCCATGCATCAGTCAAATCTCTATGTAAAGGGAATTTCACTCTAGAAAGGCTTGAGGCTCATCTTTCTCAACTACTGAAATGCAATACTATAATATCGTACGAGTTCTGAGAAGACCATAAGAATGCTGTGCTTCAGAAAACACAGGTGTGAGCAAGACAGTGCAAATTTTTACTGCTGTAAAGAGAATGGCAATTAGCTCAGTACAGCTCATGTGAAAAAATATTCCTTCTGTACAAATCACGTTTTGAGACAGCTGCAGCAATTCATCTTGAGACATGATGCCATTCCCAAAATTCTGTTTTGTAAGAATTATAGCTATTCTTGTTTACTTTGGTTTGGCATAGGCAAAATAAATTTGGCCAATGCATCTCTTGCTATGTATACTGATCCTGGTATAAGTCTGTCTAGAAAAGAAGCAGCTTCAGGCAGGATGACCATGGCAATGTAGCCAAGACAAAACCATGGGCTCTCAGATGTTAACAAGCAGCTTTCCTTTAACTAACCCAGAATTAGGATTTTACTGTCTCTCTCTCTCTCTCATGTCTAACACTTGTCTCTACAAGGCTTATTTTACAGCTGTGAATAAATGTTCACCTACATCCAACAGACAGGCTCTGGAGCACTGCAGTTGCTTCCCAGCATGCCTACAGCAGAAAGCAGAATGCAGGGGTGATGAGCACAGTGTGGAGAGAACCCGCAGTGATGCTGAGCCGGTGCGGTGGGGGACACAATTTTCCTTTCTCACAAGTAGTACAAAGAATGCCAGGGGAAATAGGACAGGACCCAGCTTTCCTGGCAGTTTCCAAATGTGGTAATAACTCTTTGGCTACTGGCAGCAAAAGGAATTTTTGAACAGCCCTTTGGCACAGAGAACCACTTCAAGGAGTGTCAAGATAACCATACGCCCTTTACACAAATAATGTCACACACAGCTGCTGTGAATGAATGCCAGGTATGAAGCAAATGTTTTCTTATGACTGGTATTACATTTCTTCCTCAGTTTTCAAAGTGGTCCCTGTATATTCTCCATTTTTAAGAGTATTTTCCAGTCACTGTACAATCTTCATTAGATAACCAGAAAGAAACTATTTCCTCTACAATGAATCTAAGTATAACATTAATGAATGAAGTTCCATTACTTCAAATGGAACAAAACTATGTAACTATAACTCTACCCCAAGTTTTAAATATGAATAACAACAAAATGCCTGTCCATTATATTTATTTATTTTATAACGCTGTAATGCTGTTCAAAAGCATAACAGAATTAGACAATGCCATAAATGCTAAACTTCTGGATAACAAAGTTTCAGTATTTATTAATCACAAATTAATTTTTCCTTGCTGATAAATACCCATCTTCTTGATGGCAGAATTTAATTAGTGTTGTCTTAAATTCCTGAATGAGATATTGGTTGGTATTGTTGCTGTTATGAAGTGAAACAACTAACATTGATAATATTCTGTATTTCCAGTCTTTTGTAAAAGTATGCAATTCCAAAAGGACAGAAAGGAAAAAATAAACAGCATGGACAAATACATAACAGATAAAACATAAACTAGTCATATAGTGCTGAATTTTAAAGGTGCTCCCTCTAATATTTCACAAACCTGAAAATGCATTGTATTATTCATTACCTCAATTTAATTACAGAATTACGACAGTAAATCAGAAGAGACCTCAAAAAGACTGTGCCTTAAAATGTGATATCTGGTCCTGGAATTATTCTCATTACGTAATCAATGAGCTTTGCAAATGGAAGAATAGACTCAATTTTCCTTATAGCAATAACAAATTTTTTTCTCGGAAGTATGACAAAAACCACCATAGAACAACTTCATATTTTAAGGACAGAAATCCACATTAACTACTTGTGCACAAACAGCAGCTGGCCATGATTCATGACTCCGTTTTATGCAGGATAAATTACCTCACTTCAGCTTTCTCACCCAATGGTATTAACTGCTGTATGACCTAATTAATATATTCTGTACAATAATAGACCTAGTTATTAAATACAGGCTATAGCACTGTATAAAAAATGAGGTGTCACAGATAGAAAGCAAATTAAAAGAAGTATTAGTTATTAATCAGAGGACACAGTATAACAATTAAAGAGATGGCAAAAGTCAGGTTACTTACCTTAAAAACATACAGTCCTCCAAAATGGAATAAAAGACTTTCATGGTAGAGTCTTCATTTTTTAGTTGGCTGAAAATCACTACTTAGCTAAATGGATATTTTTCATAAGGATTGGGCTGACTGATATTAAATGAGACAAATTACTTTGATAAAGTATTAAGTAAAGGGTTTCAAATGTATGTCAGGAACTGCGAGAGTACAATAACACTAACACAGTTCTACTAACATGATTGGTTTTATAAGGTAACATATTTTAATTTCCACTTGAGTTATCTCCTGATTTTTTTAGAGATGATGAACACTATGACCAGCAAATCAATAACATCATAGTTATAATTTCTGAAAGTCCGACTCTTCACCCATGCCAGAAAATTTACTCTGTGGTTTATTCCACACCCAGCACTGCAATGGAGAGCATTTGCACCACCTAATAATCCCAGTATTGCAATAGTATGGATCAGTAACCACAAGACACACCAAATTAAGTTTAAGAAACTGTTTCTAAACAGTCTACACTATTTATTGTCAATATTTCAATAGCAAAGAAAACTAGCTACAATTACTTCTGTACTTTCCTAATATGTCCTTACAAAATATTGAAAGCATTATACTAAGGGGTTTATAGGAGTTTAATAAATCTAAACAACTTGTATCAAATCAACAGAGAAAGAAAATTTCTGAAAGCTCATACTTGCTGTAAATTTTATTAAGAATTCCTAATTCACAAAGCGTATCCTAATCATTCATGCAAATTACTAGTTATAATCAGCAGTGTAAGTTAAGCAATTAACTTCTTTTATAAATTACACGAAATGAAATGGAAAACTCAATCCTGAGCTTATAAATGTCAAGTGTAATTTTGCTCCATGTCAGACACAACTACAGATTCTGTGTATGTAAAGAATTTGCCACGAACATAATCCACTTTTGTTGCAGTGTAAAATGCAATGATGTTCAGTACTAATAAATAAATACATTAAAAGATACAGTTATATTAAATTTAGTTTCCACAGTGGGCCAGATCTAGCATGGGAGTAAATCAATAGAACTCTATAGAAGCTGAGCTATTTCTGAAAATTTGCTCTGGATCTGGATCTTGAAATAACTTTTTTAAATGATTAAGTAAAGTATTGCACATATAAGACATTGATTTTTGTCATTGATTTTGTGCTGGCATTTGAGCCATGCCTCAAGAAGCTTGAACATTTTATGTATTTACAGCTGTCTGCTGGCAAGTAATACTTCATTCATTCCAAATGAAACATGTTCCTGAAGCTTATAAAAACAGCATTTTTCTAGACTAGGTTTACAAACAGATTCTTCAAGTAAGAAGTAAGAAAATGTCCTTTAAATCATTGAAACAAAAGCTGGTCTGTTTCTTGACTTATTTTTGCCTTGTCAAACGATAAGAAAAATATTGATTATACCTGCCTCCCAAGAAACCTGCTCCATCAGCAGAGAGCAAAGATCAATGATGAACTATCATCTCATAACAAAATATTTCCAGCGACAAAATAAAGCTGATTGTTTAGTATGTTTGGTTAAATATGGATGTAGGAAAATGTTGGTTGCTTGTCATGGTGGTTTTTTCTAACTAGACCAATCCAACTATCCTGACACAGGGAGAGCAGTCTCCCTTTTTGCTGATCTGAGGCAACTTCAGACACAGGCCCAGCATGAGCAGAACCTACCTCTGATTCATTTCAAATTCTCTCTTTTGCCACATTCTGACAACAAAAAGGCCTTACCTGTACGTAAGAGAATATCATCCTTACAGAGACCCATACCTACTTATTTAAACCACTCAGCTGCCCCAAGTCTCAACTGCTTAATGTGTTATTCCAGAAGAAAAAGCTTCTTTCCCTTCTCTTTCAGAACACGTGTTTACCAATGCAAAAGTAGGAAATATTGTTACCTACAATATATTACTTTGCCAAAAATGAAACACAGAGTGGAGAAGTCAGTTGTTTCACAGGTTCCAGCCTCTTATTTTCTCTTTCTACCAGTCTGAGTGACCTTTTGCTGAGCACAATGTCCAGAATAGACAATAGGTTTACTAGCATTGGAGGCTACCTTTTCAACATAGCTATAGACAACGTTGTGGCAGTGGTTGAAAGCATAGGTGCTAAAACATTTGCTTTTAAATCCTAGAATGATGGGTTACACTGTATGAATCACAAGCAAGAATTTTGATGATGGACAGCTTTACTGGAGGCTTACTCCCATTTCAGGCATGGGAAAAAAATCAAAGCAGAGAAAGGCACAGCTCAAAAGCATTAGAACAACCAGAAGAGTCAATAGATGTAGACTGAGTTGCAAACCCAGCTCTGTCCCCAGTGAAAACCAAATTTATTTAGTGAACACAGAATGGAGTTTGCACTCAACATTGGATTAATTGAAAACTCCAGCAAATCAGCTTTAAAGTCACTGTTTGCAGAAAATTTCATTTCAAAATCAGTGAATCCAAATCTTGGATTCTCTGCTAGGAGTCTCTTCATTGGTGAGGCAGCTAAGGAGTAGTCATTGGAAGCTCATGACAAGGAACTCTTGTGAACCTTCTCATAAAAATTTAAGGGAACTACAGGGAATGTCTATACGCCATTTCTGTCACCCATAGGTTTTAATCCCATACTAACATTATAATTCAGTAACCTGACTGTACACCATTTATTTCTGAATCACCACAGAGAGGCAGATTCTTTCACAGTAACAGATTCTTTCTGATATTAAGAGCTCAAAGATATTCAAAGACTGACTAACAACCACATTTTGGCAACAAACATGCCTTTTTCTAGCATTGAAGACAGTTCAGGAAAACCTGTCTTTTAAGACATTTAAGGATCTCATCAATGTGGGAGAATTAACAGCAGCTACCAGCAGCTATCTTAATCCTCCACCCAATGGTACATGCCAGAACACTGAACAATTACAATCAGAATGTCCTGTACTTTCAGAATTCTTGGCTAAAAAAAAAAAAAAATTAGCAGCCATTAGCACAAATCAAAACAGCTGCTAAACTGAGGAATTACAAGAGTGAGAAGCAAGTTCACAGATCCCTCTGATTCCACTCTCCAAGCTCTTAGGTCCTCCACTAAGTGCAGCTTCCTCAGGCCTCAGAAATGCATTCAAATGAAGCTGAATAAAACTTGGTGTGAAAATGTTTGGCCATTATATTTTCTTATTCTCACATTCACAAAGCTTCTGCACTGTAGTTATTCAAATTCAAATTTTTTCCTTTGTATAATTGTTTTCAGAGATATTACAATATCATCTCAAAGATCCATATTTATCAGTCTTGAAAGAGCTGCCAGCAGTGTAGGCATTCCCTAACAAGGTATAAGGAACCTGCCTCATTAGCATTTCTTGCTGCACAGCTACTCTTTTTTAATTGCAATTTCATTGTTATACTGTACATCAACAAGAATGTCTGTAGTTCCAACTAACCAAATAAACAGAATAACCAGAATAAAGAGACAGAAACACTATGGGGTATACCCACACCACAAGGTCAAAAGCAAAACAATACCTGCCTACTTTCTCACCTTAAACTCCATCCATGAGGTGAGGACAAATATAAACACTGAGGCTCAGATAAATATAAATATACAAGGGGTAAAATCTGGAAATACATGTCAGTTCTCCTCCTGCCCCCTTTCTTTCATATTGAAAAGCTGAGTTTCAGAGATATTAACTTCTGTACCTATATTAGCTATAGCTCATTACACATACCGATGGAAAAAATAACATTGGCTCTAAAACACAAAAGAGAAAAAGAAGAATTACAATAATGGCTTTTTAACCTATGGATATTTTTATCAATAGAGAAAAAACCCATGTTTTTTTCTCAAAAGAACTGATCCTACAGTGAAAATTGTGTCTCGCATGGCATGATCCTTTAACCCCTCTCAGACATGATGTCTCCAAAGTGTACTTTCCAGAGCAAATCACAATTCTTGATCCAAAGCAAAACAGTCAGAAAAATGGTGTTTTGACAGCTGACTATCTGACAACTGTATCACTTCAACCCTTCTGTTATTTAATCCTTCTCAATATTTAACATTATTTCTAATAATCAGTCAAGAAATTGGGGTATTGAATGATACCGCAGTTATCCTTTACATTTAAGACCTCAACAGGCCTAATTAATGCCAAAATTTCTAGGATTCATTAGTACACTCTTTGTCAATGTAGTTTTTGCTAAGTAGGGCATACCTTAGTCTATTTAAAATGTCTGATTGATTATAATCAATACAGTATTCAAGGCACAAGACAGATTTTTCTGCAGTAGTAACACGAAAGGCTAAATAATATACAAGCTTGTGTCCACCACATTCCATCAGAAACAACTGACTTTCTTACTGTTGTTTCGCTATGAATAATGCATTCTTCTAAATCCACTCAAAATGCAAAGGAGAAGCTCTAGAGCTAAATAGCTTTCACTGAAAATACAGTTTCAAGTTCATCATTTCTGTGCTTGGGTTTCATGTGCACAGCATTTTCTCCCACCATCTGCATACAGCACACACATGCATTACTTCAACATTTTCAAAACTCCATTAGTTATTCTGAAATAAGACTGAAGTGACCTTGCCAGTATAGAACTAACCATCCTATTTTACACAATTTACCACTGGAAGGGAGCAAATCCCATCCTATTGCTCTGAAAAAGGTATGAGGGTACAACCAGATAAACAATTCTCCTTTGATTTAGTGGAGACATCCTACCAATTTATATCAGCTACAAATATTGGTCACCATGTCCAGAAATGTCCAGACCACAGGGTTTTTTTTAAGTTTTACCTTAACTTCAAATAAATATTAGCTTTTGGTAGACTTCTTGCCTTTTATTATTTACTTATGGAATTATTTGCATTTTATTTAAAGTGTTCAAAAGACTTGTGGATGAGGCACTTGGAGATATGGTTAAGTGGTTAACAGAGTAGTGTTGGGTTAAGACAAGATCTTAGAGACATTGGAGCTGGGGGAGGCAGAGGGATTGCATGCGTTGACAGTGTAGATGTGTCCTCAAAAGAAAAAAAAATGAAAAATAGGTTGAGAAAAAGACTTTAGGGGAAAACGTTGCCTAAATGGAGCCTAGAAACTAAATGACAAAGAGCTCTTTCATTGTCTGTCTTCTGTTGTGCACAAGGAAACTTCCTATTATTATTTTTTTCTAAATAAAAATGGAAATAAAAATTTTAAAATTCCATTGAGATTATTATCTAAAATTAAAAAAGAACCAATGTAACCCCAAATATTCAAATGATTTTTTTTCTTGGTAACATTTTTGAAAATGGATTAGGATTCTTTTTATTACACTAGACATACAATATCACCACAATCCAAAATACACTAATTTACAAGCAGTTTCAATAGTAAGATGGGGAAAATGCCTTGTGTTGGGATTTGGCAAAGCACAAGTGGGTACATTAATAAAAATATAGATGATGGCAAGATTCCTCCAAGTGTTTATGGAAAAGAAATTTACAGAATTCTGGCTTAATTTATGTTGTAACAAGGTGTCTTGTTTTTCTTTTTTAACTGCACTCTAAACGTGATAAAATTTTGGCTGTACTTGTAATATAATTATGGATGTCATAAAATGGCAATTGTAGATGTCCTTCTATAGCAGCCAGTTGAACTGAGACTCTCAAAATATATTTCTAGCTAGTTAAGTTTGCCTTTAGTAATTGGATGGGAATCTGACCACAGAAAACATCAATACTGATTTTCAAGAAATCACACTTTATTTTATCTGGTACCATAGCACTTTTCAATATAATATTGCAGAATAAAGTAAAAAGGGTATTCTTCCCCAAGAGGAAACACGTGCATCTCGACTCCACAATATTTTTTTGTCCACAAAATATCTGCTATTCTGACTCAAACTCATGAATTTTAGGATTGGACTTAATTTAGTTCTGTGATCATATAAAGCATAAACTTACAATTAGAGAACTTGAAAAGATGTGCATTTTGAAGGTCAACAGGTTCACAACCTGCACAACCAATAAGTATCTTAACCAAAGCCAAAAGCCATATCACTCCCTACCCCACAACAGACCTTGCAAGCTTTGTATCTGCTAGGCTGAGACTAAATATGCAAACAAAACTATGTACTTACACCACACCAGCTCAAGCAATATTTTTCCATTCATTTATATCAGTAAACATTTGGTTTCTCTGAAAGAATTTTTTTTTTCCACTTCGGCTTCTGAAAACAACTATCTTCATTTTCAGTAATTAAATTGTCATCTAATACATGGAGTTTGTTAAAAACCAAAATTACTTTCTCTGTCTTAAGCAAAAATTTATATTTTATCTGGCACCATATATCATAAAAGATACGGTCATGTAATACATAGGACATCATATATATAGGATATCATGGGTATATATCTGTATATATAGAGAGATATAAAATCTAGTATGAAGGAATGAATTCAGCAGCTTCTCATAGATTCTCTTTAACTCTTGGAAAATAATTACTTCCATGAAAGTCAGGTTATTTTAAAATCAAAATTATCTGCATGTTTTTTTAAATTTTTGCCTACAAAATGACTGTAGGAGTTTCCTGAGGACTTCACTATGATAAGTTCACTATTTGTTAACTCAACTTTGAAGTCTCTTTCTACTCTACCTGCTCTGAAATATGGTCTTATTTTTCTATTACTAAAGACTCTTTTTTGTCCTTTTTTTTTTTTCTCCTTCTTTTTAGGTTGAGATTTGTTAAAAGGTGTTGAAGAAGATAGATACATAAAAACCTTCAAGATAAAGGGGTCTTACAAAAGAATACAAGGACAATGATACTATATCTTAAGTATAACAGAAGTCTTTTATACCGCATATTTAGAATGAGACAAAAAATTGTTAAAAAAAGAAAGAATATTTTAAAATGCATAAGGATCTTTTCACTGATTATATTTTCAATATACTGCTGGTGATAGGATCTGACTGAAGGAGTTCATCGGGTAATACGTGCAAATACTTTAGATGAGTTCACATTGAAAAGAATTTAAATATTAACATTGTGTGTATTGTTTTGAAATAAAATAATTGTTACTAATGAATACATACCCTACTGCAGAATCCTGAACACTCATGGTGGGTTGAAATCTGCATATAAATCATGTGGGTTTGAGGTTGAAGCTCATCTGCTATGGTTTTAATAAACTGTTAATCTCACTTCCATCGCTGGAGTCCTCTGCACTTTGGCAACACAAACCAATAAAATTTTCCTATATTATCATTACTTAAATGATAAGCTTTTGTAAGGTTTTAAAAATCTTGGATGAAATTTGAATACTATAATAAGTCCTTATGAAAAAGTTACTGTTCTAAATGAAATACATGTGGGAAGCTAAAGGTCACAAAAACCAAAGGACTTCCTTCCCGAGCTTCTGCAGGGATACAGATATGACCAAGATAGAGTGGTGTGTTTTGTTCATTAAAGCATGCTTCTAGTTTAAAATCTTACTCTTATACTTCCTCATACATTGGTGGAAATAGAAAACATGGTTCAAATTTATAGCTTCAATAAGAAGTTACAAGTCAATGCTCCAAAAACAATTTTCATAAATAGCAGTATTTTTATGCAACCACTGTTACATATTTCATAATGAAACTTCAAATATATATGTCTAGACATGTAATCTCCCTCAATAGAGTAAATATAGACTGTACACATTCAAAAAATAACATATTGGAAAAAGATAAGTCAGTGAAGTCAAGGAATACAAAGTTAGGAAATGCCAGAATTTAGGAACTTATAAGCTCCTATCATTTGAAATTATTTCAGGAGTTTGATATGAGCTGCAATATTGATCTAATAATGTATTCCTACTTCACCTTCTTGCGAGTATATTGGGATTTTTTATTTTAATTTTAAAAAATGAGTACCTACTTTAAGCATATTTCCCACAGAATATACTAAGATTTTGTTTTCCTATAGAATATGAAATTGCTGTTAGTTGATATGATCATTAATAGCCATTGGTGTGACAATGTGATCTGTCCTGACATCTGTCTAATTGTACAAGGCATCAATTCCTGCATCGACTTATTAATATTGATAAACTATCAAATAAACTATAAATTAACTATAACCAGTTTAATTTATTCTTGCATTATTATTCTAGTATTCTATTTATTCTATTACAAGCCGTCTTATTCAGGAAATAACTTTTTCTTATTCTTTACTACCAGCAGAAACAGAATGAGCTGGTTTGCTTTGAACCCCTATATCAGCATTTTTTCACTTTTAGTGTACCAGAAAAACTATATACCAGCCTGTTTCATTGGAAAAATAGCACTGAACTTTTTATATTAAACCCAATTTTTCTAATGTCATTAAATCCCCAATTCAACACGTACCAGAGTGTCTACTCTATTGCATTAATATATTCTTATTCGGGAATAAGAAACTAGTCCTACTGTATCCATACTCTATTGAAAACAGAAGGCAGATCTTGCTTCCAATGAATTCAGCAACAAAGTTGTTACAGCCTAATTACAAGAGCAGGAGTATCCATGGATATAGCTACATAGGAGCACCTTCTACGTACGGTATATGCTGTACTACCCAAAATACATGAGACTAAGAAAGATACTTCCACGAGAAAATATTTTGCACAATATCTCATCTTTAGGAAATTAAGTCCTCAGATAAAAAACTCTCTCATGTCACAATCCAAGTGGACTAATGTTCAAAGTGTTGCACAACTGCTAGTGAAAGAAATACCTGACTCTCAGTTTGTCTAAGTTGCTACAAGCCACACGTAGAAAGTTACACATAATATGTTTGAAGAGCACCTGGTAGGCCTTGTCTTTAGTATGTTTACTTACAGTATCTTTCATATGTGAAATACCTTCTTGATGATGATGGCAACCTTCATTCAGCCTTGCTTTCATCACAGTTCTGTTTTCTAGGACAACTAGAGATTGCCAGCTGTCTTAAGTTACAATGTAAGATGCAACCAAAAGTACGTATTCTATCACATCTTCACAAACTGCTAAAACCAGGTGGGGCAGTGCTCTTTATCTCTTCCATGACACATCCCTGATAACTCCCTCTGCAGTGATATCCTCTGTTAATGGGCTATGCAGCCTCACTGCATGACTCAGGGAATTACATCAGCCCATTGTGAGGTGCTCTGCCAAGGGGGGAGCAACCAAGCATTCCTACCTGGATAAAATCTGAGGTTTGGAACACCCCAGACACCCCTTACCTACTGGAGTCCCAGAGGTCAAGAGCTACCACTGGACCTTCAGGTGAAGACCAGACCCTTCTACAGGATCACCACTTCAAGAGAACCACAGCTATCACTTCAACAGGACTGCAGCCACCATTTAATCAGACTGCTACCACCAACCTGATCAACAGTGTCAGGTTGTACTCTGTCAGTGTTTCTGTACTATTGGATTTATTTTAATTTTCCTATTAATTTGTAGTTCTGACTTGGAATCTCTCACTGGCTTGCTTTCCAACTAGCACACCAACATATACACTGTTTACTAGAGATACATAGATGACTGTCTAAGCTATCATATACAGTAATCTACATTCCACACACAATAAAACTTTCACAAAGATACTGAACTCATGCCTTTAACTCTGTATTTACTAGAGATTGCCAAAATTCTCTTGACTTCCAAAATTTTTACAATTTTCTCAGCTTTCAGAAGTTCAGAGAACTTCTTGTTGCTCTGTGTAAGTAGCAGTTGAGAGTCAAGTATCACAATTTGGAAATCTTTCTTTGAATTTCAGTGGTGAAATCTAATGTCATGAGGCTAAAACAATTTATTTCAAAGCATACACATTACATGAAGCAACCAATACCATGAGATAAATTTTATATCACTTTTCAAAGGTCACAAAATATTTAATTTGAAAGAGACAGTTTATAAACATGTGTAAGTAGCACTATCTTTTCAGGAAAGGATCCAAGCTTTCAAAGTTTTCATTAGGAAGTTCCTAGAATCAAAGGTGCCAACTCTATTACTCTACTTCTATAAAGATACTTTATTGATGCACTGAAAGGCTGTAAAATATAACAGTAAAGAGCTGGTCATAAAAGAAATTGATGATTATGGATTATACAGTAGTTAAATTTCAAAGTTAAATGGTAATTGCAATAGGAAATTATTTTGTTGCACTCTGAAGAAGATAAATGTTGCAAAGCAAACTACAAAGTTAAAATATCTAATATTTGTGGCAGAGATGATAGAATGGTAGGACTGAGAACAAGCAAAAGATTTGAGTCAGTGAGAAAGATATCATCACTTCACCTGTGTTCTGCAAAATATTTGCTTTCAGATTTGTTTGCACAGCTCCTTTATTTTGCTTTCCTGGGCAGTCTTACTGAGCTCACCAACACCAGTGTTTTCAAAATATCTCCTCAAAGGAGAAAGAAAGTCAGGTTTCTCCCTTTTGCAAATGGCTCTAAATTCTGAAGCATGAGATACATTACACCACATTTCAACAGCAGCTGAGGACAAGTTTCAAATCACATGACTTCTCTTGTACTGTCAGTGAATTTACCCAAAGTTAAGGTAGGCTTCCCTTAACTGGCCTCAAATAACACTTAATGCTAAAAAACATGACCTGAACCTCCAAGAACTATGTAGACTGCCTGCCCCAGTGATAACTGTCTTTAAAAAAATAGGCTACACCTCACACTATAACGTTCTGAAGGCCCAGGAAAATCTTCTACAAACCTCCCCACTTTAAAAAATCCCAAGAAACAAATGTGCTGAAAGCAGTTCCCTTGTTCTAGCAGGAAGATGGACATGGTCTCTGCCAAGCATGTCCTGGTGCATATAGGAACTCCTGTTTGTCCTGTGGGACAGTCACAGATCTCAGTACAGTCCTCTGGGGGATCTGGGTATCTCACTGAGTTGTTCCAAAGGGCTCCCACTTGTCATAGAGACCTCCCAGAAACCCAAAGCACCAAGTTCAGAGGCTCTGAGTACCCCGTTGACATCACAAAACTGCTAGTCAAGTGTGTGACTCAAGTAAATTGAGCACAAATAATCAAATTCTAAACACATAAAAGCAATACATCAGGCAGACTTCAACAGCAACAAAATTTAAAGATTCCTGTCAAGTAATGAGGCAATAGTCAGTTCCATCAATTCGTAATGCATCTTTTAAGAAAATGTAAAATTAAGTTCTCCTAAATCTTAATAAAATTAAAAATATCCTTGAACATAAAATCCCTGAAAGAAGTAACAGTTTTCTTGAAGGTCTATGTAATTTTTATTTATTCATTTATTAAATAGCACGTTTTTATTTGACCTATACTATTTAGAATTTTTTCTAAAAGTCTTTTTAGGATATAAAATTTATTTCAGCCTTTTGGACCCAATTGTTCTGCTCTGGACCTGTTCCACCAGCATCTGCAATAAACATGATTCCATTCAAAATGTTTTGAAATCTAGCACCTTTCTGTACTCAATTTCTATAATTGATTATAGTATTTAAAAAGTAATTAAGAATTCTTAGGATTTTCTATTTTAAGAATTAAATCTTCAAATTCACAACTGGGTCTTGTTTTGTATGGACAAGTATCTAACCTTTGGCTTTTTTGTATCAGGCAGACTGGTACAGGGGAGCCAGAGGACCAATTCAAGCTCTAGATTTAGGAAATACTTTCATAGGAAGACCAATTACTGGATCTACTCATTCTATTAAGACCCCCAAAGCCACTTTGTCAGGTGTAAGGGATTCCTGGTGGGAACAGCTGAGAGGAAGCAAGTATCTCTAAGGACTGAAAAGGGGCTTAGCCAAAGTGTCCTTTTAGTCCTTCACCTCCACCGTGGCCGACCTTCCAGCTGGGAAGAAAGGCAAACACTGGGGCCAAGCCAAGAGCCAGACCAGCACTGAGTCATGGGGTCCCTGCGTCTCTTTTGTCTGACTGTCACACTGCACAACAAAATATCAGCCAGCACTCTTTACTCTGGTGGGAGTATTTGCAGTACAAAGCTGAATAATATGCTTCAAAATTCAAACTAAATTAAAAAATAGGAATAGTTTTTAATTTATACTCTTTCTAAGGACAAGGAGTAAGAAGGACCCCCAGAAGAAAAGCTTGGAAGGAAGGGGAGGTAGAAAATAACTAAGTAAAGACCAGTAGAAAGTCTGCTTTTGGATCCAGATGAATAAAACCGAAACACAGCTATGTGCAAACTGATTTAAAAGGCGCAAGTTGGGTATAAAAGCTAGAAGAAACCTAAGCTTTGTCTCTCTCATGAACTATGAAACCATTTCATACTTTCATAGTTAAAGATGTGAGACTACTAGGAGGAAAATAATCCTACATCAAGAACCATTTATATGAATTGTGTCATGTTATATTTTGTGAGAAGATGGGTATATTTTGTTCTTTGCAACAATTTATTTGGTGCAGTTTCATTCTTTAATTAAAAAAAAAAAATAGAAATTTATGAAACCTCGTTAGTGGTGATGAAAGCTCAAGTAGAGAGGGACAGATGCCTGAGCTAGAGGGGAAGGTAAGGAATAGCGGGGATTGGAAACATCCCCATTTCCGGAGCCTTAGCTGAGTCACTGGGGACTTTTCTCCATGGACTTTTTTCTCCATTTTTATTTCTGCCCCTCCTCCTCTTTCTAGTCCTCTCCCCTCTTCCATCCCTCTCCTATTGTTTCCTTTTTGTTCATCCTTCTGAGCTGTGCCGACGCCAGGGGAAAGGTCCAGAGCAGGAGGGAAGGTCCAACAAGTCTGAAATAAAAAAAAAATTACAAATAAAAGATAAAAAGGATCCAGAAATTCAAATGAACACACCCAACATTTGAAAATATACTTAATTCTGTCAATGCAGATCTGTGTGACACAGGTGTCTATAGCTGGGTTGACTTCGATCTCAAAAGATCTGAGAGTGTAAAGTAGCCAGTCCTATTCTGATTATGATGGATATTTACAACATCAATTAATATTTGTGACCAAGTATCAGGAATTTCTGAACCCATTTTAAAATTTCTGAGATGAAATGTCATACTATATATGACATTAACTCGTACATCAAATTAAAAATAAATAAATGTGGCATCCCTGAAATAGTTTATTTCCTTAAACTGAACTGTAATTATTTTTCTTGTAATCTCACCTTTCACAAGCCTGTCCCCAAATGTGCAATCCCCAGTCAAGATCCCTGGGCTACCTACTCACCCACCGCAGTGGGCAGAGAGAGACCAAAGATGCTGAATTTGTGTTTGGCTTATATGCTCTGCTTTCACTGAGAAATTCAGTTGGGCCCATCTGTGTTCTGACAATCTATGGTCATGAGCCTTTTAAATTCCTGTAACAACGCTGTGCTCCTAACTCTGAGTGGACAGGCAGGAGTGAAAAAGGAAATGTTATGGTGCATAAATGAAAGAGGGAAAAGAGATGAAAACTTCATGAAGTCAGCAAAGGGTTTTATCCTTGTAAATCTGTTTTATGTGTACACTGCTCAGACAATGCATTTTTGAGGGACAGTACAAAAACCTAAGTTCAAAATATAAATAGAATGTGAAGAACAAAGACCAAGAGGTGGTGAAGTGTGTAACACGATACGGTAGCTGCAGCTAACAGCTTACAGTCCCCAGAGAATATTACTGCACTTATTGGAAGCAGTTATTTCCAAGTGCTGAGAACTCCAACTTTTTAACTTCCATTCTCAATTCTGACAAGTCCATAAGATTTCCGAGTCTGTACAGACCATTATATTATAGCTGTTAGAGCTTACAGCTGCAGCTTACTTTATCATGGTAGTAATACTGTGGTATTTGGGCAATTAACTCTCACTACTCTGAGTTTTGTGCTTACTCCTATAATACCAAATGGTTCATTTCTAATTTGGATTCAGCTTTAGTTTGGTTTCATACTATGCTGTCAGTGAAAAACATGGCCTATGTGAGCAGTTTAATGATGTCTGCACAGGCACCTAGGCAGTCCTGGGCCAAGAATAAGACAAAACCCATGGTGGAAACATGTACACTATTTCCATATGATTCAGTACCTATAGAAAATCTTACAGAAAGCCCAAACATCTATTGAATGAAATAACAGAATTCATAGTTTGTGGAAAAAGATGATGATATCACAACGTACGGAGTAGCGTCACAAATTGTCTGTTGCTTGGCATCCTGCTACACACAATGGCTTGGGAAAGATCTAAAGCAAGGCACTGAAGTAAACTTTATTGAAGATCTCATTTTACAGACATCAACAGTCTTATAAAATTCCAATCTTCTCTAAAAAATTACCTGAGACAGGGAAAACTAAAATCTATCTGGTATTCAAAAGTACAGGTTTTACTGGATATTTAAAAACAAGCACTTAACATGAGGATATTAGCAGCATGCTATCAATAGCTCAATATTGCACTACATTGCCTGGATGACCTCAGCTCACAAACTAAAATGCCTTTTTTAGTTTTAAAACCACACTTCAGAAACATCTAGACCTTTCAAATTCAAGTCTTCTGCTGTAGATCTATTAATGATTTTTTAACTGCAACTACATATATATATAAATTGTACATTAATTTGTATATACAGTACAATTAGCTGATTCCATTGCCACCCACATAATCATTATGTTTCAATAATTTTCAAAGGTTTTCAAATTAGGTCCATGATTGTACCCAATAGCTTAAGTCCCCGGATTTTAGAATAAGACTCTGTGAGGAGAACTCATTGAAGAACCATTTTCTGTTGGATCACATTATAAAAAGATGGAAAATTGTGTAAGCAGTAGAAAAAAGCTGTGAAATCTTGGCCCCATCAGACACCCCTGGGAATTTTGTCATAGCCTGAAATTGATTAAAAGTATTTAGAAACACATTTCTATTTCTGTGAAAAGAATTACTGGAGAAGTTGAAATTAAATTGAAGTAAAAACTTAAAGCCATGAAGATTCTAGTGGCCAAGAAATAATTTTTCAACCAGATATTTAATTGTGAAATTAGGATTCCAAGAAGCGGAAGGTTGGGGAGCATGCGATTCATCTCCTTTAATTTCATCCATCAAAAAGTTAGGAATCTATTTTAAATGGGCCATCTAGGTTCTGTCTCATCAGTGCAAAGAAAGAGGCGTTTTAGGAAGGTTGTTCATCTCAGCTGTCCATAGATGCCTCCGTGGGTTGTAATCTGTAATTCTCTGGTGGAAGAGAATATTTATCTCCATTGACTACGAAGCCTTGAGCAACTGTGTTAGACTTCAATGACAAACTTTTAGATGGCTAAAATGATGACTAGCTTAGTTCTAAAAACCTATTTTTTAAACAGCAAGGTTAAGTGAGATGAATGGAGCCTTTTATGTGAACCACTTTATCAAAAATCTATAGAAAAAAAATGTTTTGACATGAAATTTTGACCAGCATGTGTATCACTGATTTTGATAGCACCAGGGCCTAATTCTGCACCTTTCTGTTTCTACGTCACCTACTGGAGCAGGGCACCTGCTGATGAATAGTAACCCCATATGATTTTCTCATAAAATAATAAAATAAGCATCAATGTCCTGATAAATTACTCCTGTAAAGCAAAAGTGGCATAAATGCAGTTTCTCTTTTCATTATTCATTAATTGTACATTAATTGTCTACAACTTACAAATGCCCAAGTAGAAGATGGTAACCTCTCCAGAACAAGTCTTCTAACTGTATCATTTACAGAACTCCCATTTAACTGGAAGTTGTATAGGCAGGAGGAAAACTCAATCGCATCCTTCTTCTGCAGTTTGGAAAAAAGAAAACAGACTGGATATGAATTTATGCAGTAGAGAGCACATTAGAAGACTGACCTACTCTGCAATACCTCAAGTGTAAGGTTTTATCCTCTGAAATCAGGGGCAAACACTAAATGAGAAACGGGTAGCACTGATTTTGTGTGCGTTGCTTAGAAAAGAGCAGCGTTAATCCCTTTTAAAGGTACCCAAAGAGAAAGTTTTGTTTTAATTATACCTTCGGGGGGCTGTTTCATAGAAACTGCATGCCAGTTTGCACAGCACACTTTAAAATCTTATACTACTTCTATCCTAGTATTTATTGTGTGAAGGATCTTTTGATAAAATATTTTAACTAGGCAGAATGACTTTTCTTTTATAAACAGTAACTCTCCATTACGGATCAAGCTCAGAAGTATGTTGTTGCAATTATAGTTGCAACACAGTTGAAAGAACAGTGTTTCATTGTAAAAAATCAGTAAGCTATTACTGAAACTCCCTGTACCCACAAGAAGAGCTGTTAGCATGCAGTAAGCCTTGAAAGCAGGCCTGGTGTGCAAAAATTCACAAGGGCATCTTTGTTACATTCATTTTTATTGTTCTAATAAAGAACACGTCGAGGATAGTGCAAACATTTTAGTGCTTTTGCACTCCATTATAACACAACAAAACAGAAAGGAAAGCTAGCATTGTCAACCCCACACAAATAGAATTCTTTGAGACAGAAACTCCAATTCTTCAATCAGTCTAAAAATACTGCATGTAAGGTATACATGTGCCTCCTACAAATCGTAAAGTTACCCTAATTTAACAAGATGTGTCATATCTCTTTGACAATAGGTACTGTTCAGATTCTACACAAAACTCTGAGCAGAAACAGAGACACCTTTTTCCTGAATGAACTGTGCTAACGCGATGCTTTTCCAAAGAACAAATTTAGCCATGTTTCAGTCAGATTAAAAATCTCATTAAGACTTGATTTGTGCCAGATATCCTCTTTTTGTTGACCCCGAACAACATGAAGCACATGACTGACTCAAGGGAGGAACTTGAAGAAGGCAACCAATGGGACTGAACAGGCTGAAATAAAGGCTGTTGATATGGGGCACAGTGGGAAGATGGGGAGCTGCCTTTCACCAGGTCATTCAATAATCACTGAGGTCCAAGAGTTATCATTGTATCCTTTAGGGTCTCTTGTTCTTTAAATAACAGTAATAATAATAATGGACTGTACTGCCTTTTATAAGCTATTGCCTGTCCAAGGGACTGCAAATTGTTCTCAGAGGACCATAAAATTAACCATAGAAGGCTCTTTCCAGACTTCTGTGTTGACTTGGTTGCTCAGAGACTGCACATCAGTAGAGGCAATAATCACTGACATCAGGACAAGGCCTCCTGGGAAGGACCACTGATGTAAACCAAGTTCAATCAGACCTTTGGGTCTTTTAGGAGAAAGACTTGTGAACGTGCAAAGAAAAAACAAAGAGCTTGGGGAGTGTCACTGATATTCCACCACATTCATACCCGCTGCTGGTCATCACTCATAAGAAATTCATCTCTGCTTCTTCAAACCTCTACAAGTCAAATCAGAGTAGAATTTATTATGCTTACTACCATAACCACGAAGGAACTACATGAGAGAAAAAAAAAAACAAAACAACTTTGTGCCTGAAACTGAAATGCAACTGCAGAATGGTTGAGGCCCCACATCCTGGCAGGCCAGCCAGGATGCAAGGAGCCAGGAGACACACAACAATGTACCAGAGAGGCAATTTATTATCTCTATAGCTTCTTTCAAGTGGCAGCAGATAATATGGGTCTGTATAAATGTAAAACCAAGAAAGTTAAACTCTTAGTTATTAAACAGAAGTGTTGGTTAAGCCCTGAAGGATAATTAATGTAAGATTTTTGTTAATTCTCTATCACACTAAAAACATCTTTAAAAATCTCTCTCTATGATTCTGTCTATTCATCTACATATCTATATTTTTATTCTAGAATACCACAATGATAAAAACATGAAAATTTTATTCACACTAAGCAACCTGAGATTTACTTAGTCATTTGAAGGTCTACTTGATTATTTTTTTAAATTGTTGGCAGATGATTCATTGAGATGAAAAACCACACTTCATTGTACGAAAACAAACTTTCTCAGAAAATACTTCCAA
The DNA here is from genome assembly GCA_013399225.1 of Rhipidura dahli. Classification (NCBI taxonomy): domain Eukaryota; kingdom Metazoa; phylum Chordata; class Aves; order Passeriformes; family Rhipiduridae; genus Rhipidura; species Rhipidura dahli. The sequence goes on from VXAC01001403.1 coordinate 440,683, forward strand.
AGCTGCAGTATAAATGCTTTTGAATGATTAAGCACATTATAGAGGTTAGAGTGTCATTTTGAAATAGAAAAAAAAACAGGGGAAAAAAAGGTAAAAATTATTCTAATGTGCATATGTGCAAAACAATAATCTTCAAGCCATTTTACTACTGTAATTGTTTGAAGACCACAAAATAAGATTCGTACCTTAACAAAGGTCAAAATGTTGTATTTCAATCTTCATATCACTCAAAAGCAGTATTTTGTTTTCTTCTGTCAGTCTGGATCTGAGTTTAAGAGAGCTACCAACTGGATGACTATGTAAACAGTGTCACAGATTACATAATTTTATATCAGGAAATACTCAACTTTAGCCTTCTGTTCAGGTATTCTGTAAGTATCTAAAATGCACAGAATTTGTCTTCAGAATTTGACAGAGCACCACATCCTCTAAGACCAAGGGAAGTTAAAACATTCATCTGAGGGCAGACCTAACAGTCTTTATAATCCTACATTTTAAGCTTTTTTATCTTTTTATCTTTTAAAACCCAAAATGCAGGGAAGGAAGAAAATAGGAAAAATTACACTATAAAAGAGAAACTGGTTATAGAACAATGCTTTAGAAGACTAGAGAGCTAAGATATAAGCAACCTGTGAAAACTCTAATAAGGTAAAAATTTTAAAGAACCCTATAGACATCTTTCACATTTATTCCTGAGAGAAGATAGTTTGTGATGCAGCATTGCCTCAAACCTGTTCACATTCCCTTCACTAGTATGAATACAAAATACTAAGACAATATGCAGAAAACTCTTGAGAGTTTAAAAATCAGAGTGTTGCAGAAGAAATTTCCAAGAGTTCTTTCCTGTTGTGCTCTAACCAAAGAAATTCAGGTTGTTTAGGCAGAGTGAAGGTAAGGTCCACATGGCACAAACCCCATTTCACCCGAAGAAGGCATGGCTATGTGTGTGGCTTCAGGTGGAAATGTTTGGGCTGATGTGAGAGCCAGAAATCAGACTGACATATTTTCAGCTGAAAGCAGAACAGACCACTTTGGGCAGAAGAGGATTCAAATGCAGCTACCCTGTTTCTGCTGCAGCATGATTTTGGTCAGAGCCAGTCTCAACATCCCCTCCCAGTGCCAGCCACACTGTTGGGAATGTCTCCCAGTTAAGCCAGATATCACAAGGGAAAAGGAGCTGCAATTGCTCTCTAAAAATATACTATACTCTGAAGAGAAGAGACAGTGAGGAGCCTTACTGTTTAAGGTCAGCAGTGGCACAAAAAATAAAGGCGAATAAACTGTCTGAAAATAAATTTAGGACAGAAATTGTTTTTCTAAAAGCATGAAAAGTGACGCTCTGCCCTGGCTTCAAGAGGTGCAGTGAGAAACATACCCCAACTAAATATAAACCAGAGCTTTTTGGCTCTGAACAAAATAGGAAGACCAGCCTAGTATCACAGCAAACAGACTTCATGACTCCACAGTCCACTTTAGTTCTATCTCCCATGTTGAAAAAATGTAAGAAGATATTCTTCTTTTGCCAGTTCAGGGCACTAGAGCAGCTAAAACCATGTGTTCATGAGTCAGAACACTGAACACTATACAGTTTTTCACATGTCTTCACCTGTTTGTTTTCATTTGCAATTAAATATTGATAATAATAGTTAGCTATGGAGGAAGAAAAGAAAAATTCCTTTACAAAGATTTCAGTTTACAACCCTTTATAAATGTATCTTAAATTCCTATGCTGTCCTGAATACCAAACCAGATATAAAGAAAAACAGAAGATGTCATTTCAGTCTGGACACTCGACACTTTCAGGAGCTAAGGCAGTATATCTCATACTATATAAGGAATATAATGATATCATAACTTGTAGAAACAAACCTGCAATTTGTAGGCAAAATTTTTATTCATCTCAAAAGCACAAAAGGACAATTGCCTTTGACACTAACTATGGCTTTCTAAGACACGCTTTCAACATTAGTCATAGCATAACTATAGAAGCACCAAGCCAGAACCAATTCCACCAACCCAAATCCTGCTCTGCCCACATACTGCACAGAGGTAGAAGGATCCTCTTTCAAAATTGGCTCCCTTATTCCTATTTTAAAGTCCCAAGGCTGTTTGATATATATGAACTCCTACAACTTCAGACTGCTGCAAATGAAATGTATGTATATTAATTACCATATTATTCAGACAACAGGTGCTTGGTGGATGAAATCTGGGTGCTAAATAGAAAGTTTTAGGAATGTACTTTCTCAGACTTCAAGATGAGGCTAGGTGAACAGGATTAGCTCTTCAGTCAGCAACTATCTGTGCAAAATTACTCACACAACACACATGCAATATTAAAACAAAGGACAAAAGGATCATTCTGGAAACTGCTAACCTAGTTACTTTATTTCAGTGCTTTAGCAGAATCAAAATATTTTGCTTACTGGGAGTTGCACATAATTAAAAGAAAAACCTTCATTTAAATATAAGGAGGGACGGAAATAAATAGAGGGGTGGAGAATAAAGTTTCAATCTCTCTTGTTTTTAATGGCTTGCTTTCAAATTAAATCGTGAAAAAATAAGCAAGCTGAGTCTTCTTAAAATGTGGAGTAATGACCCAAAAGATCATAACTATTTTAGAAAAGTCATCATAATCTATCATGAAAATATCTTGACTGGTTTTTAGACACATGAATTATTGACCCTGTTATGCTGCCAAAAGTATTTTAACATGCCAGTGAAAAAGTTATGCATAAATATGTGTGAAATATTTTTATTACAGTTAATCTGGAAAAACCCAGTGTTAATACATACTTATGTTTCTACAAAGATAAAGGAATTTATTTATTTTTCAATGTACATGATTTATACACTTCTTATATTTTCCACTTTAAAGAAAGCTGTTACACTGCAAGAATTTAAACATAAGCATTAGAAGCCTCAAATTTCCAAATGCATTTGTAATTCTATGAATTATATTTGCTTACATGACAGTGACAAAAGAAATATACCCCCTGTAACTTACTTTAGTTTTCATATCTGAATACACGGCATATCTTTATAGTCAGTTATAGATCCATAAATGCCCTTCATATAAAATACAGTAAGCAATCCTATCACAATAAAGTAAACAACAGAGAACACCACAGAACATTCAGCACTTGCACTTTAGCATAATATTGCACCATATTTCTTTCTGAAGGAAAAAAGAAACCAACAACAACAACAACAACAACAACAACAAAAAAATCAAAACCAACCCATCCTGTCATCTGGAAAAATCTTTCCAAATTGTATTTTACAGAACCAATATCCCGTCTGTACATCAGGGGCAGCCTCTGTTAAGCATTTAAGTGCTTTCAATGAAAAGTAACAGTTTCTCCTCCAATCCTGAACTCTCAGTAAGCATCACAGAAAGTAACAGTTTCCCATTCCCTGTCATCCAGTGGCACAATTAATCATCAAAACAAAATGAAACACCTTCAAGCAAATATCAGCTTCTGATTAATCTCCATCCCAGTGAATTAGAGTCATAAGAGGCAACCTGCTGCCTTGTTTACGCCTTTTTAATACGAGGAGCAGAAGTTGGATATAAGGGTTTTCTGCCCTTCGGGCTACAAAATATGCCTCATGTGGCAGTAAGCCAGCTCTCCGAGGGAGCCTCCTTTGCTGTTTCACAGCTATTTTCTAATGGATAAATTTAAACAGACACACACAAACACACGAGTCACCAGAATACAGGGCCGGAGCTATTGTTTTTGTCTAAAGTCCTGTGAGCATCTGTACTCATAATGAGGACCTCAAGGTTCCATCCAGTTTCGGTTTGGGCTTTACTTTTGATTGTTTTGTTTGGGGATTCTATAAACGCAAGGATGAGAGGAGAAGTGTCTGGATTTCTTTTTTTTCCCCGGCTGCCTTCCCCTCTATACATCACAGCACATGAAACACCTCTCTTCAGCTTTAACCGACCTAGGCTCAATTAGTGCAACATTTTGCAGACATCCAAGCAATCAGAAGGCAGAAATATTTAGTCCAGTCCTCATGTGTATTGCACGGACACCTTTAGAAAGGGGTGGAAGGAGATTTCTTTAAGGAAAAAAAAAATCTCACAATGTAATTTACACAGTGTGGAAACGCCTACAAGGAGATGGAGTACCTGCACTGGGGAGATGTTCAGTTGTTCACTTCATCTTCTGTTGACAAGGAAACCAAACCGCACTTCATTCTCCAGGAAAACCTTCCACTGCCATCATTTGAAAATGTATTTATTTGTATATATGTATATATCTATCATCATCATCATCATGATAACAATAACCATCATAAAACAATGCTGGCAAAAGAATAAAAAGTGAGAGTGCAAAATGTGCAAAAGTAAGGATCATCTCTTTGGCTTTCTGTTTTGCTTTGTTATCTTTAGGAAGGAAAAAAAAGTATTTAAAAACAATAACTGCAACATGCTGCAAGAAAAGTTTCACATTATAAACAGGCATCAAAAACTGAAAAAGAGGAAAAACAAAAAACCCTGCTGGTAGCACTGTTAAAAAAAAAAAAAAAAAAGAAAAAAAAAAGAAAAAAAAGAAAACAGCAACAAAAATAATAAAATTAACATCTTGCTCTGTGGCTTCCACCAGTATTGCAAGATTATAAACTCTGTGTAAACACTGCTGTAAAATGCATTTGCAATTCCCATCTCTTTATGGAAAAAAAAAAGCCCTTTAAAAAACACCCAAAAATAAAAATAAAACAACACCAGAAAAAATCCTCTGCAAAAAGAGTTAGAAACATGCCTTTTCTCTTATCTTTAAAAAATAAGCATCATATTTCACATCGCTTTTCCGTGCCATAACAAAACCAGTTGCATATATAGATATATATAGCTACTAAATGTAAATCAGTTGTTGCTGGACTGGCAAGTCTGTGTTATTAATATTATCATTTTTCATTCCCAGTGACTCCCGGCCCCAGCAGCACCTTTTGCTCACAGTTTAGTAACCATCGCATGCTAGGAAAAAAACTTGTCATCAGCAAAAGATCAAATCCATTTAAACAATAATCAAAGAGGAAGAAAAAAAAAGAAGAAAAAAAANTTGCAGTGCCTGTCGCCCCCGGGAATGGGGCTGGCGGCGGGCCGAGCGGAGCGCAGGGGCGCCGGGGGTTGCTCGGGTGAGGGG
>VXAC01001403.1:445996-511972 GCA_013399225.1 Rhipidura dahli
CTTTTGCTCACAGTTTAGTAACCATCGCATGCTAGGAAAAAAACTTGTCATCAGCAAAAGATCAAATCCATTTAAAAAATAATCAAAGAGGAAGAAAAAAAAAGAAGAAAAAAAAAGAAAACAAAAAAAACAAAAGGAAGAAAAAAAAAAACAGGACAAAAAAGGAGGACAAGAATGTCAGCGGAAAGGTACTCACCGAGCGGGAGTAAAAGGGAGGAATAAAAATGAGAGTTACTATAAAATACAGTATGGCGGTGGAAGAAGGAATGAGGCGCTTTTTTTTTCTCTCCTCTCTAGTCTCTGCCTCCGGCAACCGCCACGTGATCCGGAGCCAGGCGGACTCGCAGCCGGGAGGGCGCAGCGGCGGCGCCGGGCGCGGACCCAGCCCGAGCCCAGCCCGCTCCGCTCCGNTCCGAGGCGTGTGCGCCTCCGTTACCCCTCCCGCCGATCCGGCGGGGGATGGGGGGACTGTGTGCGGGGGTACCGCGTGTGCGCGCACGGCAGGGGTAGCCCGCCGCCCGCTCGCCGTCTGCACGGGATGCCAGCCCTGATTCCCCCGTGTGCGCGGGGGTGCCCCTCCCGCAGCTCCGGCTCAGCGTGGGTGCGCGGAGTACCCCGGCAGGCAGACAGGCAGGGACATCCCCTCTTGTCACTCCAGCCTCAGGCGTTGCACCGCTTGCTGCCGGTGCAACGGGGGATGTGTGTGTGGGGGGGTTCCCCTGTGTCACTCCTGCTCCGGTGTGTGCGCAGCCCGGGGTGCTTCCGTGCCGAGCGCCGGGGTTGCAGCCACTGAGCCCCGTCGTGTGAGCAGCGCTGCTCCGGCTTCCTCCGGAGAGAGGTTCACATGTGTAGCGGGGGAGAGGACAGGTACCACCGGTCCCATCCTTTACTGCTTCTGTTTCCGGGCCTCTGCCGGGCTACACGGCTCCCCCTCCTCCCGTCCTTCCAGCGGCAGGGCTGACGCTTCCCATCACAAAGTTACTGGCCCAGGTGGGAATTGTGTTTTCGAAAGGGGGTCACTCATCGCTGGGTCGGCTCCCGAGAGCAGCCCGCAGGCGCGGGCAGCGTGCCGCAGGGCAGTGGGCTCCGGCCTGGGTGACCCCGGGCATGCAGCCTCCCACGGCACCACAGCCCGCAGCTGCTCGCAGTGGTGGAAGAGGTTGGGGTCGAGCCCCTCCGCACTCAGGTGCGGCCCTGAAGCAGCTCCGTGGCTGGCCGGGTGGCAGCTCGCTCTTCCTTTAACGTACAAGAAATACACTGGAGCAGACTGTGTGCTACTGTTGCTGAGAGTTCCCTCAAGACGCTTGCTTTTCCCTTTTTAGCTCTCCTCGCTTGTCTCGTTATTAACAAACACAGCAGTCGCAGGAAGCGGCGGCTGGGGCTGAGAGCTGCTTTGCTCCGGCTCCAGCTGAAGCAAAACCTGCTCAGCGTTGCCAGGCCACAACCCACCACCTCAGCTGTGTCCTCACTTCACTGGTCCCCAAAATGTTCACAGCTAACAATCACCCACAAACTTACTTATTTACTGCTTCAGCAGTAGATGGAAGAGCCACAAGACATAAATTAACAGAGGAATAGAAGTGTGCATCTGTAAACCAGGCACTGTGATGGAGCAGTCCAGCCAATATTTTCCAATATTACCCTGCACCCTTCTTCAAACACCTTTTTTTTTTTTTTTTTATAGCCCATCTCTTTCATTCAGGTCAGAAGGCAGGAGATACACTCAGGTTATTACTCTACAAAAATTATTCTGACCAGTCAGAGGATGCCCTGCTGCATAAAAGACTGGTGAGGGCACCAGCCTGCTTTCTTCACATCCTCACACAAAGATTTTTCCCTTGTCCTGACCATTTCTTTCTTTCTTTCCTGTCCTGTATCTCTTCCCCAGTGTTTCCAGAAAATGAAAAGAAATGCTCCCTTTCTTCTTTGCTCTCAACTTCCTTTATGAAGTATAAAAAGAACACTGGCCAAAGTTTAAACATATATATAACCAGTTATGGGTTCTTGCTTGCTTTTTATTTTGGCACTGGACTTATTTTGGCATTTCATAATTTTCTCCCCCTGCTATGTTTGGCTCTCAGGAGTAGAGCTGTACATCTGAGAAGGTTTAAAACAAACAAAAAAGCAAACTAAAGGAAGTCCTTAAAGATACAAAAAATTACAAGAAATTGGAACTTTTAGTGCAAAAATTAACTGTACAATGTTGCACGTACAAATGACAATAAAATCATATTGTCATGATAGTATCACAAACTATCATGTCGTGAGATTTCAGGTGGGGCAGGTGTGGATGGTGCACTTCAATTTTCTGTAGCTTTAGGTACTGCATGCATACATACAGTTGAATGACTAAGTTTTTTTAAAATGATATTTCACATCAAAACAAGTTTGCAGATTCAAGGCCAAATAACAATCCTATTTTATTGTTGCTTTTCAGTTTTTATTCCTGTTTATGTACTTTTGAGCACATATGTCTTCTTAAAATAACAACAATAAAAGTTAAAGGATGGTGTTTTAATAATCCAAAATTGTACAATAGTTCTGACTTGTAAATTATTTGTTGACACTTATATAAGGACAAGAATATTTTTGACAATATATTTTTATGTATTATTTGTTCAGTAGATTCCAAGAACTAGGAATAAGGTAAACTTGCAAATATGCATGTTCTTCTTTTCAATGTGTATGTATTGATTGGTTATTCTGTAAGGGAATTAAAAAGTCATTACAATACACTTGGCAAATTTGGATGTAAATACTGAAGGGTGCAAGGCTTAGGGGAATAATATCATTCCAGACCAGGTCTAGAACAGTGCTGAGGGAGGGGATCAGAAAATGAAAAAAACCTACTTCCTCCTATAGTTAGCATTGTAAATATTGTCAAAATTAACTGGTTCATAAGAACTTTACCTTAGCTTTACCTAAAGAATCACCAAAGTATGCTTCTGTCACTTTTTTCCTTGCAATCCATTAAGGTGAAATAAATAGGGGGTAAAGGGTGCAAGAGGTCTGGCAGGAATACATGTTTGGAATAAGTTACACTCAAGAAAGAGCTGGAATAATGCTGTTTTCACAGAATACCAGGAAGTGTATATTCATCGGTGGCTACTTTCTGGCCACTCCTGCTGGAAGCTCCCTCCAAAAGCAGTTGAACACTCAGTGCTGGACCAAAATGAGGGAAAGTTCAGCCCATTGCATCCATTGTAGCTTGGTTATAAGCAGTGTTCAACGAAGTATGCAGTAAAAGAATGCAGTTCAAAAAGAAGGAAAAGTAGGATCACTTGGATAATGTTGAGAGCAATCCAATGCATGCAAATACGCTGTCTGCTGGCATTTTTTAGGCTTTCCACTTTTTCTTCTGCAGAACAGCAACTGAGCTCCACTGCAATATGATTAAGAGTTACCCTTAAAAGTAACAGAGAATTCTGGGCAGAAAGTATGGTACCAACAATTCTACACTTCTGCTTAGCTACCAGCAAAAAGTTGCTTCCTAAGGTTCCCAAAATATTGTACTACACAGCCAGTGTTCTGTGACTTATGCTGGGCTTGCTTGAATTGTAATCCAAATATTTCATATCTCTTTGCAGTACCTTTGCAGTACCATTCCCTTCCCCCCTCCCACCTCCCCAAAAGAGCAGAAATAAATATATTCTGAGATTACCTCATTGCCTATACTCTGTTTTTCTTGATTGCATTAAACTTCTGGGCTCTTAGCACAGTGCTGCTGCTGTATCTATATGTTGCTTAGACAATTTTCTTCCCTTTCTACTGGAGCTGGTATTGGAGAAACACACAGTTGGTTTTTTTTTTTTTTAATATCACTTTCAGTGCACATACAATTTCCTAAAATAAAGAAACTTCTCCTTGCAGGTAGTAAGCAAATACTTGGAGTCCAGCACTAAGGTACTGGTTTTGCACAGAACCATCACTATGACTCAGCAGCCTGAGCTCAAGTTGCAAACAGGTGCAGTTACTGGTGTCTCCTATTGCACTGGCAGAAGTCAGCTAAAACAATACCAGATGCAAAAAAAAAAGCAACAGTAATAATAATAAAAAAAGATAACATAATTATTGGCCCTTTTTGAAGATACATCTGCCTGACCCTGATTTAATGGCTAATTTGTCTGTAATCCCTTTGAGACCATCCAGTATAATTATAGGTTTATAAGGTTGTGATGGGAGTTTTTGTTTGTTTGCACGTTGTTTATGTCTACCATGAAAAGAGTAAAGGGAAAATTAGTTGACTGGCAATAACTGCTAAATGAAATAATTGCTTGAAGTTAGCCAAGTTATTACATTGTTAAACTGCTGAGGAAAGAAAACTGCAATTCTCAAACTTTCAAATTACTATAGATTTAACTATCATCATTTAAATCCATTTATGCATTGGTTTTATTTTGACTAAATTGCTGTACCTTAGACAAATCAAGTTGAATTACTACACATTTTTAAAGTACACTCCAGTTCATTTGATAAATATGAGATATTATTTTGGAAAGAAATTTCATTAATCTGTTTTTCTCTGCATGCTATCACTGGTTTCTTGCTTTTTTTTTTTTTTTCTACAGATGTTTTGTTAATTTTAACAAAATTCTGCACTTCTTCTATTTCCCCTAGGTGCTTTTAAGTCACTGCATTTATCTATACAGTGAAGCTAACTCAATTCTTCTTCTACCACCTTTTAATTGGAAATTTCCAAGTGTGAGCAGAATGCAGGTTAAAAAGTTCAGTAATAAATGATAGAAGGAATAATAGCAAGGCAGCTCTGTTTAAAGGAGAGCAGATAAAGTACCTGAATGATACACCCACCAGGTAGGGAAATGGAATGAAAAATAGGAAACACTTTCAAGGAGCCCTTTTTACCTGCTATTGTTAAATGAGAGAGCTTTTCGAGAGGGAGGAGTTTTTAACTACTTAATGCTTAGGTCTGTGTAAAGTTCAGTCTTTCAGCCTGCATATACTGTGCTTTTTGAAACAATCCTGATCTGAGGACACAGCAAACAACAAGCTTTGTGTCCTTAAGCTACTATTTTAACACAGTATTTTATATAAGTAAATGAAAAGTGACATCTACATTAAAAAATCAGTGAGAATCTCATCAAACACCTTTCCTAATTTCAAATTTTTTGCCTTTTGCTCTTTTAATGTGTTCTTTTCCTGAAAAAGTTGATTAAAGAGTAGGACTTAAAATAAGCATGTCTTGATTTGTGAGTTTTGCAGTAAGTAAGTCAGGGAACTGTGTGCGAAAAGGCAGCTTATGACCAAATTCACTGGTCTGCAGCATCTGTTCTTGTTCATTCATTGTCTATATGACAATCTTTCAGCCTTTCCTTAGAAAGAGAATTCAAAACATACTTTCAGGGGGCTTGTGTGGTTTTGGGGTGGTTTTTTGGTTTTTTTTTTTTTTTTTTTCCCTTCTTTTAAAATGTGTGGGTATTGTTTGTTTGTTTTAATTGTGTTGTATCAGCCAGAACTGAACCATGGCTGATGGCTGGCACTTCTGGTTGAACATGATGGCACTGAAAGCTGAGAGCACATTTATAGGGTTAATCAGACACAGAACTGGAAAATGTGCCCTTGCCTGAACAAGTAGTGACTCAAGAAGAAAAGAATATGTGGTATAGAAGACTGAAAGGTGAGGGAAAAAAAAAAAAAAGAAAATCATGAATTTCTGGCAATTTGAAAAATGGAGTTGGAGATGTTTTTAAAAATTAATATAAACTGAGAAACCCGTCTTTGGTAGAAGCAATGGGAGAGAGGAGCTTTGTCTCCTGTGAATCAGATCCCATGTGCTCAAACTGGGCACATAAAATAAACAAACATATATTAATCTTTTAAAGTTTAGTTTAAGTGATTCAGCATAATCTGTCTTTGTGTGAGTCAGAACTCAGTTTACCACCAAAGTGCTCATCTCCCTAAACTTAACAACAGTCCTTGCTGTTCTTGCCTTCAGCTGCTTCAATTTTCAGAGATGTGAATGAGACATGAGCTACACACAATGTCCTTCTTTACTACAGGGCATTGTTTTGCTTTCTGAGTACCATTTGTGTGTGTTGCATAAGGCAAGGATAGATGAAGAAATAAATATATGACAATACAGCTGGACTTTATCATAATGGTTGCTCACTAAGAGGTGAAATAAGATTGCATACACAACTTTAATCCAGGATTTTCCTGAAGAAAAGACATCGTAGTTGGCATTCAACTGTTCATAAACAATTTTTTGCATGCATAAAATGCACATATATCCATATGTGCATATAGGTACACCTGCATCGCATATCCTGTTTCTTTTTTTGACTATGCATTCTAGTTATGAACAAGAGCTAATTTTAGCTATTTAATGAGATCTGACATGATTGCAGTCCATAGCAGTATGGCTGGAGGCTAGAGATTTTTGTATGTGTTGTTTTATTCACGTGTTGTCCTGGAGAGGATTGGAAACATTATGTAAGAGTGTGAAGCATTCAGTGTCAGGCTATAGGCAAAATACAGGTAAAAAACTCCTTCAAAATAAAATTATATATATATATATATTTTTTTTTTAAATGGAAAGACAATTTGTAATAGAGCATGTCTGACTCTAACCTCTGCCATCCCATCTGCCCTTCATAAATGCAGAGAATTCTTAGACAAGAGAAGACTTACTCTATAATTACATCAGGTAATTTGAGGCCAGTAGTTTTGAAAAAATATATTGGCATTCTGAATAGCATTTATTACTTTATCTTCTCTTATCTTTGTCCTTACACAAGCTCTTTTTCACAGTCACAATTTATTTTCTTCATCTCCTACTCGTCAAGCGTTATATTCTAGGACAGCATCCCATTGCTCTCCTGTAAAGGTAAATCACCTTGTGAGACCATCTAGACAGTTCTCCCTTTTCCCACCTTTCTCAGTGCAGCTACACTAAGATTGTTGGAGTTTTGTGTTTGGCTCTTTCAAACAGCTAAATCTCTGCACTCGTGCAGCTCTCTGAGCACCTTGCAACTTACAAATGACTCAGGCAGCACACTCCCTTCCCTCTACAGGGAGAAAGCCTGGAAAACCATCCTTGGGAATGATCCTCCTTCTGGTTTACATCACAAATTACTTCCATTTCAGGATAATGCCCAAAGGCACAATCCAGCTGAAATACAGTCATCATGAACCATAAAAATGCAATTGCTCTTAACAGATATTATACAACTAGAACCATTTACAATTCTAAAGCTAAATGTCTTTGAAGTATAAGTTTCCAAATTTTAAATTTTTTTTAATCTTTTCTTTTGGAGTTGCCAATAACTCTCATTTATTGTGTTGGATGTAAACTGAGTATGTTACAAGCAAATGGAGACAAAGTCATCAAAATAAATCCTATTTTTTCTTTGAGATTAAAGCAGCAGTCAGAGCATGAATAAATCTTGAGAAAAATCAAGATTCTTCAAATCTGCTTGCTTCTTTAAGATAAGTAATTGCTGCAAAGACCACTGATACTCAAATCAATCTATATTCTGCTTGCCAACTATTGCCCAAACACCATCTCCCTCAAACGAATAAAGTCTGCAAATTTTCAGTATGTGTTCCAGTTAAAATTTAAAAAAAACAAAATAGAAAACAAATCACAAATTGTCCATGAAAACAATGTTTATGTAAGAACCTGGTATAGTTTGATCTTTAAAAACTCCAAGTGATCACAAAATTTTTTTAGATGTTCCCAACCCTTCTGACAGTCAAGCCTATGCTCTTCAAGGACATTACCAATTTAGGTATCATGAAAGCTTCTGCTTTTCTGTTAAAATACACCTTTCTCTGAAAGAGGGACAAGTTTTTGCTCACCTGTAATGGGTAACTTTGCTATTGTTAACAACAGTCAAAGAAACAAGCACTTCATTGCTAATTGTATTCAAGTACACTTACTTTGACATATGCAGTGCTTCCATGCCAGATCACAAAATTTCTTATGCAAGCTATAGCATAACTGTTAAAAAAACCATACTAGGGTAGCTCACACTTGCCTTAATATTTTACTTTTCCCCACCAACCCAGTAGCTTTATGATCTGTTCCTTTTTTTTTTTTTCCACTGGCTAAACCACTTCTCCTTTTTCACACAGCAAATGAAAACATTTTGAACTGTATAAGCTTAAAGCAAACTCCAGAAATATGTTAAGTAAAATACCTAATCACACAAGAGAAGTAATAGCAAAATAAGAGAGTCAACTATTTAAGTGAATGCAGCCTGAAGTAAATTTTGCAGGCCATATTTTCCTAATCTAACTGGGAAATGTCTTGCAACTTTAATGGAACATTTTAGATAATTTTCATTTATTTTAGACCACAAAACAGAACATGATTACAAAGGGAGAAACATCACATTTTTTTTTTCTAGAGAAGATGCCATTTTTCACTAGTACTTCATTTAAGAAAAAAATCCCCTTTCTGTGACTTACAACTCTCACCATGGAACATTTTTTCTCATAGCAGACTTGCTCAAGTACAGAGGAATGGCTATCAGAGAACTTTGGATTTTGTCATTAGGAGAACTCTTCCTTCTTTTTTGAAAGATACACGTGAGAAATACAACTAGAGCACCAAGGCGACTTTGGAGAAAAGAAGATAGTCCTCTTTTTAGAGCTTTTTAAGAGGACCAATTATCAATTTTTCAAGATAGAATTATAGGTATTTTTAAGAATGCTAGCTCTTAGCCAATACCTAGAAAGTAACCTGCAGTGCAATTGGTAGGAAAAATAATGAAGCAATACCAGGACGAGCTTTGAATCAGCATCAAGGAAATGGTAATTAGGTGATATTAGCTATATCAAGAGAAGGTAAAAGTAAATAAGTAGCCCAGTGATGCTTTTTTCTAAACTTTCTCAAACTTGCCTAATATTTTTTCTCTTCTGTATTCCACAACATGACTGCGAGTTGGAATAAAATGCATTTCTATTCATATATTCCCCTCATCTACAGCCTATCTTACTTAACTGTTCAAAAAGGAAGTATATATTCTCGGTTTATAGTGATGCTGATAGAGAGTTGCATTACAGCTCAGAAAGAATAATGTAAACCCAGGAGAAACCAGTGGATTCTGGTGACCATTTTTATGACTGAGAATGAGAGGGGGGAGAGAAGGAGGAAGTAATGAAAAAGTTAATAATGTTGATAATGTAAGCAATCTGCTGGAAATACTAATTGTTGATGGTTTCTAGAATCATAACTAGAGTATAACCATTCATACATATAATTTTTGGCAATAAATAAATCTCTGACCAGTAAATGTGATCTGTATTCATCACAACAAAGTAATATTTTCACCCTGTGTCGAAACGTACTCATCTGCATGTAAGAAGCATATTCTGTGATTGATATCTGATATTAAAATATTTCAATTATAAAAAAGCCTAAATCAATCTGAAAAGCAGTTTAATTTTTGATATAAACAGCACATACTTTTTTTACATGTCCATTTCCTTTTCATAATGTACATACACATCATACACACAGAGAAGCATAACATACCATTCAAATAATTCAAGTCTGTAGGAAACCACCATTCTTAAAAATAACAGGAGTCTATATTGCAAGCATTCATTTAAGTGATCTTTTTACAAGTAGAGTATTGATTTGAAATGAATGCTCTTGTGAGTAAGCGTTACTTATATTATTAAAAATTTGCAGGAAAGTTTTCCAGCTCAGTGGAGATCCCTTTTGGCTCCCCACTGTTGCAAACTCAGTGAGGAATTCTTAAAATGTGGATTGTCATTAGCCTTTTAAAGCTGAAAACACTCCTGTAGCTTCATCAATATGTAAGAAAAGACCTCTGCTTTAAAAAGAGTTTGAAGTTTCAGGAAGAAAGAGCAATGGAGTAGATGGATAAAGAAATGGGCAAAGGCTTCATCGTGATTTAGCTTATTTGTCCCTTTTAAATTCAGTTTTCGTTCTCTGAGTGTGAGACTGGGAGTTAAACAATTAGGCTACCCGCAGGCATTCCACTCTGACTGCAGCCTAGACAGGGTAACCCACCCTATTCTTGCAGATATTTATCTCTGCATCCCCATCTTTCTCCTGCTAGGGGTTCCTCATCTTCAACGACATAGTTGGATATGCAGTTGACTTGGTTTTGTCAAAACTATCCAATATTTTTTAAAAAAAATCCACAATTGTTTATGCAGGTAAGGATCACTAAATGTGATTTATGCATGGCATTATGCTGGGAAATCTGAAGTGATGGTATCAGCTGGAAAGGTTTAGTGGTGACAAGTAATCATCTTGTAGATGGCAGACATCTCATTGTGTAACCAGATCAGCATATTTAAGTTCACATTGTTTAAAAAAAAAAGATCCCAAACAATAATGGAAGATATAGACTCAAGAAATTCTAATGAAATTTGGAGAGGCTGGAGAGGAGGTTTGAATCTGGATAATAAGCCAGAAAATAACCTGCAGAGCGGTTTAGAAGATAAGGAAGGTGCATTTTTTTCAACGTCTTTTTGAGCATTTTTGAGAGAGAGAGAGGAGATACGCCAGGTAATAGAGGTTAGGGAGAAGCTGCAGGAGATATAGGTGAAATCTGTAAGAATTGGAGGAAAAAGGATAGAGAATTAAAGCTAACAGGAAGTCATGAATGCATATATGGAAGAAGCACTTGAGGAAGTAAAAAGAGAAGAAAAAAAATCAGTGTTGGATTTGATATTGCTAAAAGTAGGAAAAGAGAAATATTTTAGGTCAGGCCATAGGCATTTTTAGTAAAGAGAGTATGAAAAAGAATTTTTGAATTCAAAATTGCATAAATGTAAAAAGAGTTGGTAATCACAGAAACTAGTTGAAAGTTTTAAGATAAGCAGGGATGTGCAGGATATTGACCTGATAATAAAAATGGAGTATGCCTTTCAGCAGTAATATCCCTCTTGATAATTTCCCAGAGATTGCCTGTTGGCATTTTTGGAAAGTTAAAGCAGAAAATCATGGGTTGTGAGGTATTCATCTGTGTCTGCTGAGATTTTTTACAGTCTCAGAGCGTGCATGGTGCTTAATAGACTTGGTCAGGAGACAGGACAATTGGCTACAGGATAGGAGTAAGGAGCACAAGTTACCTCAGTAATGTCTGTTTTGTGTAGCTATGTCATTGATTTAGCAAATGGAAGAGTAAAAGGAATTTAATTTTATTTGATTCATGAATTGGTAACTCCTTACCATGGCAGCTGAATCCCTTAAAATATTTAGATTTGCTTTTGTAATCTGTTCAAAGACTAAAGCTCTCTATTGTCTCCCCTTTTCCACAGACAAGGAACAATCATAAAGTATGTCTCAGGAGTATCTCTAATTCCCAGAGCCTGAGCCTGCATAAATGAGAGTAAAAAGCTATCTTCAGTCTCATAGAATCCCCTCTGAATCAGTGGCTGAATACAAAATAAGTGTGCTTGGAGAAAGGAACACTTTAACTGTCTTTTCAGCAAGGATTGGGTTCTGGCTCACACATCTTCACAACTTTATTTCACAAGTAATTTTAGCTATTTATGCAGAGATGGATACATCTTTACAGAGAAACAGAATTTTACAGTGGATGTGTTTGCAGCACATGTCCTGTGTGTGTGAACAAACTCAGTAACTTCTTTTTGTTACTGTGTAGTTTTTTGTCTACTGTAATTAGTCCTATGCAAATCTTCATTGCACAAAGAAGCATGCAACACATTTCTGTAACCTCTCAGTGCATTGTAACAAATGTTAGAGGGACTGGAAGATTACTAGACCATTAGAACAGGATGAAGAGCAGAGCATGGAGCTGATGTTCAGGTTCTTCTCTGTTTCCACAAAATTCTCTCTGTTTTCACCAGATTTCCTTACTCAAATGAGACATAATCTCTCCTGTAAGAGACATACAATTTGCTTACAACAGAAGTATGCAAGATATCTTCAGTGTCTGCTGCTTAGACACACACAGATTTGTCACAATGGAAATAATTCCCTGTTTGGGGATTTCCTAAGTGGAGTGGAATCACATGTGGTAATATACACTAACAGAAAACAGTGAATATATAGCCCAGGAAAATATTTACTTCCTTGGGGATAATGAAGAGACCTTGTGACTAGTAGCTTTTGTGTTAGTAAATAGGACTCTTCAATATCTACATATGAGATCTACAGATAATATGGTGATTTTTCTCATTTCAATATTTTGAAATATTGAAAGTACTCCTACTACACACTCTTTATCTGTAAACGGATCCTCTGAAACAGGTAATAATACAATAATACAAAATACCCTAATGTTCCTTGCTTTGTCATGAACACTGTCTAGGGACTTTCAAGGATTATAGAAAATATAGCCTCTAGTTAAGATTGTGCATAAATAAACTATTCACAGAACTCGAAGACACTAAATACATACAGAGACTATCAATATTATGCCTTAAAGCATTTTCTGTACTGACACTGCACTAGTTTCTCTTTATGGGAAATTGTGTTAAAGTAAGCTGGAGACAAAGGGAGTTTGAGAGAAGCCAGGACAAATCCCTTGTTCTCCCTCCAGAAAGAGGATGTGACAAATAAGCAGCACTCTACTGTGTATTCCCCTTCAGAGGGAATAAAAGGTTATTAACTCTTAGCTGACTGAGAAACCCTACCTGTTTTAGCAAGAAAAGGTAAAACTGCATGTGCAGGGTAGTCAGTGTCTTTAAAGAAAGATGTCCTTGGAATGCTGGTCTTATTAAAGGGAAAGCATACCCAGGTAAACCCTGTACGTCTGCAAGGGTGTATAAAGGGAACAGAATTTTCAACCAGACTAGCAATTCTTTCTTAAATCTTGCTAGGGCTTTTTTGTTTATTTGGTTGGTTGGTTGTTTTTTTGTAGACCTTTGTAGTTCATCAATTTAGTATAAAACTACAGCAATGTTTTTTCTTTACTTTTGATGAGTGATGGGGGTGATGTCTGCCTTTGGGAGCCTTTCCTGTATGTGCTAATGTTCCAGGCTTGCTTTTATGTGAAATCTTTCAGCTGAGCCAACATAATGACAGTTTCTACAGAACGGAAGAGGGGAAGGTGTCACATCTGACTCAACCAAAGGTGCTGTCAAAGCTTGGAATTTAATCTTTGAGGTTATTGCTGAAACTCAGAGCTCTAGGGTTAGGATTTATGCTTCATAAAAGTAAAGTTACATAATTATTTGAAAGCTCAGTGGTCAAAACCAAAAATTTCAGACTTCATCTGAGCACAGCTTTTAATAATCTTAGTCATTTTTATAAATGCACAATAACATATACAGAGTATGGTTACTGGCTGAATGGGTGTATTTTCCTGATGATAAGAACTGCTAAGTCAGTTAAATGCATTAGAGTGGTATATAAAACTTTTGAATGATGTTATTCATGAGGCAACTGCCTAGTCTCTGTGTGCAGAATAAGCTTGTGACAAGAAGGCATGATCAAAGACAGCTTAGATATGTGTAGATCAATGCTTAAATTCCTGACTATGGCGAACGGTCTCTGAGAAACCGAGCACTGTGGAAGAAAACAAATGGGTCCGAGATTATTTATGTACATTTGAGTTTCTAAAAGTTTTAATGAATCATGGGGTTTTTTTAAAATTCCTTTATTCTTTAAATTTTTTTAGGATTTTTGATGCACACATATTTATTCTTTTTGGAAAAGAAGCAACAGCTTGTGCTCTTTGTCATACTTTTTAAGATAGAATGTCAAAACTGGGTAGTTTCTCTTAATGTGTTTATCAGGTCTTTACAGATGCTTTTTTCAGTCAGCCTGTAGTGTGAAAATAAAGCTGGATGTTTGAAAGTATCATTAAACCTCTGCTTCTTGTGGGATGGTTTCAGATTGCTGGAAATTTGCTGCCTCAATTTTGTTGAATCAGTGATGAATGCCATATGTATTCGAACATCTGAAATTGGACGTTTTGAAAAATATAATTTTGTAAAAACACTAAACCATATGAATAAATAGTGTGAATTGTTTTTCAGTACATTTACTTTTATGAAATTTTACAACCATTGATCGGGTCTTAAATCCAAGAAATAAAGATTTATTTTGTTTAATTTTTTTCTACCTACTTGTTTCCCTATACCAGCTTTTTAATTCCCCTTATTTTAGCTGTTTGTATGAGAGAGTGACTGATTCACAAAATGTCATGTATATAAATTTTGCCTTTGGCTTTATCGTAGAATCACAGAATGGTTTAGGTTAGAAGGGATCTTAAAGATCATGTACTTCCAAACCTCCAGCCATGGACACAAGCACCTTCCACTAGACCAGGCTGCTCAAAGCCCCTATGCAACTGGCCTTGGGCACTTCCAAGGATGGGGCATCCACAACTTCTCTGGACAACTTCTTCAAGGCCCTCACTACCTTCAAAGTAATGAATTTTTTCCTACTATCTAATCTGAACTTACTCTTTTTCAGTTTGAACCACTTCCCTTCTGTCCTGTCACTACATGCCCTTTTTAAAAGTAATTTCCAGCTTTCTTGTAGTCTCCCTTCACATACCAAGAGGCCACAATATAGTCTTCCTGGAGCCTTCTCTCCTCCAGAATCTCCAATCCCAACTCTCTTAGTCTTTCCTCATATGAGAGGTGCTCCATCCCTCCAATCATCTCCATGGTCCACCTCTGGACCAGCTCTGGCAGATCCATGTATTTTCTGTGCTGGGGACTCCAGAGCTGGACAGAATACTCCAGGTGGGGTCTCATGACAATAAAATCTTTCTACAAAACACAATCTTGAATATTTTTCTATACTGCATCTTGATAAACAGTAGAGAAACATATTTCCATGATAATTGAAATTGTATTTGGTCTTGTGTAAATCAAAGCAGCATCTGAGTGGTTTCACTAAAAACCTTGTTTTCTAGTGCTATACTGAACTTTTAAATTTATGAAAATTATCCACTGTCTTCTAGAATTGAGTTCACTTTCACAAATTATTAGTTTCTAGCAAACAACTAATTCTTACATCTTGTCGTTGATAGCATCATTTTTGTATTCAAGAGAGGAAAATATTAGGAGAGAAGGAGATGAACCATGAGGTTTCCATTGTGTGGAAAACATTTCCCTTGTTTTCCATTCCTTCTTTTTTTAGATGTGGGGCTGATGTGTCTCATTAAAGTTACACCAATATATTTTAAAATCTTACACATTAAACTCTCTACATGCAATATTATATGCTTGAATAGGATTTAGTTCATGTGGTGTTATTTCTTTAATAACTAATTTCAGTCTTCTACTAAAGGTCTGAATCACAATAGAGTAAATCTAACTTGAATGAGGAAGATTCATTGCGTCACCTCATTATCTTCTTAACATGGTACCTCTTGTTTGTTAATGTAAGTTAATGGTACCTTTAATGATAAGTTAATGTCTATAAGATCACACAGATGGTGATCAAAAACAGTTAAGGTTTTTGTCTTTAGCTGTTGGAGATGGATTTAGGTTCTTTGTAATTGCTGTGATAGATTGTCTAGTTCATCAATACTCAAACACTGGAGAAGTAAAAGAGAATAGATTAAAACAGAACAAGTTGCTGGAACATTGAAAAAAAGAAGTTGAAGAGGATTCTTTAGAAGTGGAGCCTATTTTTGAGCTGGAAGTTAAAACACAAGTGCTCACATTGCTGAAGGCAAGACAGGATTTAATATAGCCCTCTTAAGTATTTTTCCAGAACAAAGTATCTTTAAATAGTTGTCATTAAAAAATCACTATTTATTGCATATGATTTCTGCATGAAGCTGTTCTTAACTTAAAGTGATTCAGAAAAAAAAAAAATTCAAATGCTGTGGCTTACAAGAGGCTGCAAAGAACATGTTTGAGAGGAATGAGTTTTGAATTTTCAAAAGAAAACTGTAGATGAGATGATGATGATGAGGATTATAGCAGATTCTTTTAACAAAAACAAATTAACATGGTGTTCTTAACGACATGAATTTGACAGTGTTTCCATAAAGTCAATGATACATCTAGAAAGGAGAGACCTATCATTAAAAATGTAATTAACATGGAAATTCGTTTGGACAGTAATAACTCATGGAATAGTACTTGAACAACTTTTTCTCTTTTACACCCACTCATTCTGTTGGGAAAAAATCCATACTTCTTACTTTCCAGCTAGCCACTCCCTGCCAAATCGCTGTAGAGGAGTGGCAGTATTCATGCTTTTCTGAAAGAGACTTGATTGCCTTATTCCTGACAGATCTTGACATATTCCCACTTTGACTTCTAAATGGGAATCGATTTTGACAGTTAAAAGTGGGAGAGAAAATAAGATTTTAAAAGGTAGTTGTTAAGCAAATACGGCAGAAATGAAGATCATTCTCATGATGGGTACCAAATAAAGGTTTAATCCTTCACTTTTGTATTTTACTCCATGTTGAATCCTGACCATAACTGAGCATTCAGCAGTAAGGCAACCAGGAAAAAAGATTTGTGATGAACACCCATTTTGAAGGGAGAAGGTGAAACTAGTTTGAATTATTGAGAAGGGAAGAATGATCGAATGCAGTCTTTCTAAGGAAGTCCTATAACTTTTGTTCTGCTTTCAGAGTCAGACTCATTTTATTTCATCATGAATACTTTTCATTTATAAAGTTCCTACCACTGTAGTATGTGAAGCCATGAAAATAGCAAGCGGATTAAAACTGTGAAAGTTGCAGGCAAATCAAAGAGTTTAAGCTACATGATTCATACACCCAGGCTCAAGGGACTGTCTCTCAGGGAATTACATTATTCAGCTACTGAATCATTGTGTAAGTTCTCTTTACTTCTGAATTTCACCTGTGTGTCCTGGGGCTGTTTGAAGCCATAGAGGATTAGATAAAGACATCAGGTGACTTTACTCTTGCTATAGACACTGTCCTGGCCTGCTAGGTTTTGGGAGGTTTCTGTCTTCTGCCTCCCCCATCTTCATTTTCTTCAGCTCTGTGGCACAAGTCTTCTCACAATCCTCTCCTTTGGCAACTCACTGCTCAGTGCCCCACGTCAACACAATTTTATCAACCACACCTCTGCCCACCACACTGAGTCAGACAATGATGGCCTTATTCCTCTGTATGGTATGAATGGAGGCAAAGGTTCAGTGGGTTGTGTGGGGAATAGAAAATAATTCTGGTTCTGTGCTTCAATTTTAACCAGGGGTTGATAGTTCTAATGGGAGACAAACTAGCACTGAATTAAGATAAAAAGATTTGCATGCTGTCATAACTCACACAGCTTCACCAAGCCCTCGACATTCAGAGAAATACTGATACAATATGAAGGTATTTTATGATATTGTTGGGTATCAGCATCTTGAAAGATTCAAACAAAAACATCCAGAACTGTTGACAATAGAAATGCTTATGAATCCCTCTAGTTCTTCATTTGGCCTTGAAAAAAACCATGTGGAAACTTTTATGGCATTGATTCTCAAAACAAAGTCATCTCAGCTGCTGGCTACAGTTTCACCTTCCTCATTGCAGAAGTGACCTCTGAACAGCAACTTCTTCAGTACAGCTACAAGTCAGCACAATGTTATTCTTTTTTAGTTATTCAATTCCATTAAAAAAATACAGAATATAGGAAAATAAAGAATTTAAATGAAATTAATAAATGGAATATATCTTGACCTCTTTTTTTTTTCCCAAGCAAACTTTAAAATAGCTCTTAAATTAATTTGATTAAAAAATCAAGTCAGTTGAGTAACTTCAAAAAAATTATTCAGCTAAGTTAAATTTTTAGTGCAAGGATGCATTTTATACAAACAGCAATTGCAAATGCAAAATAAACACTGAAATTAATTTGACATAAAAAAATCCATGTTAAACAAGTGTTGATACATAATCAGGAAATGTGAGAGAAAAAAAGCTGAAAATTAATTTCAACATGCCTAATGAGGCAAAGAGGCTTAGAAGAAATCCCCCCTAACTCACTCACAAAGAACAAAGAAAACAATTGTTCTTTTCAGGTATGTCAGCTGGTTTTTGTACCTACTTGTTAAGTGTCTCATTTTACAAATGCAAAGATTAACAGTTGTATTTTACTAAAGTTCTGACAGATTTCATTATATTTGGTGAAATCCTCCTCTGTGTATAAAGCTGGAATAATCTCTCCATGTACATTCCTTCCTCACATTCCTTATAAATTTATTTATTTTTGTGGTTTCCAATTTGAACTCTGGGAAGGGAATTAAGAGCGTGACTGGAAAAGCATCTTAATGTACTGCAGATCCTACTGTAGGATTTGTGGTTTATTCATTGCAGGTAGTGAGGGGAACATAGGGAGATGTTGGAATACTACAAAAAGCTCCTGTCTTGCAAAACAAAACTTAATTGGAGGCATTAAATTAAAATTAAATTAAAAATTCTTAGTTTAGGGAAAGTTGTTCAGAAATCTCTTGCCTACATTCAGTAGGACTCCAATGGCAGAATCCCTTTCTGCTACAGTTAATTTCATTTCTCTCGATATTCTGTGACTATTCAGGCTTCCCCACTGGAAACGTATTTCCTTGTATACAGGGAGCATTTCTTAATGAATGAAAAAGTAAGAAATTTTTGAATCATTTCAGAAGACTTGATCGGGGTCTTTTAAAGACATCAGCAATAGACATCGTAGTGTTAAAAAATCTTTTTGGAGGAAAAGAAGAGGGAATTTCAGTTGAGCTCACTGTTTGTAATCAAACTGGGAAATTAAGGTAATTATTCTTAAAATCAATTTCTGCTAGAACACTAAAGTACAAAGACAGTTCATTCTGGCTGACATCTTCACAGTTAGGAGGTAACTTTTATATATATATACACATATGTATATATATAATATATACAATATTTAACTTATTTCTTCAAGTCTACATTACTGAATTACTAGTTTCATCAGTATGATGAAAACACTTAAGAAAAAATACATTTCTTTATGTGACTTTCCAAAGGAGCCTTTTCTATCATTTTTGTAGGTGAGTTGCATGGTGATATTGACAAATTCAAAAATAATATTATTCTGAAGAAAATTCCCCAAACCAAAACTTTTTTTATACCATTCTGTATGGTATTGTGGGCAAAAAATGATGAAGACAATAACAAGTTCAGTACAGAATTCTGAATTAGCTTTGATAAAAATTAAACCTAGAACATCAAAGCATTAAACATTTATTCCAGTATTTTCAGGTTGAAAATACAACTTCACAAAGTCTTTGATGTCATGATTTTCCCATTTCACTCATCTGAGGTGAAAGACTAATTTTTTCTTCTTTTCAGTTGCAGTTTGTTATTCTGAACATTTCTTGTTACCCTTAATTCCTACACTAGTCTTTAAGTATAAAAAAGGTAGAGTGACCATGCTGCAACAGATCAAAGGCCTATCTAGAGCTGTATTATTTCTGAAAGTTGTCAAACGCAAGTGTAAAGGTGAGAGTGTCAGAACATAAGACCTGAACAAAAATATATGATACTTTCTCTGATGGCACCCTTCTAACCTCCAAGCACTCTCATCTCAAGAACTACCAGAGTTAAATATGCTTTTTGTCTGTTCATTAGCCCTCATACATGATAAAGTCAGGCCTTGCTGTGAGCTTATGTAACTTTTAACATCCTTTCATAAAATGTTTAATATCTCTGTTACCTTTTGCACATAGAACCACATCCTGGTGTTTGTTTTGAATTTACTTAGCATTCTAATAGTGTCATCCAGTTGCCCTTGTAAAAGAGTCTTCGGATACCAGATGGTGCTTGGGATTTTGGCAAGAATTGCCACAAACTGTTACATTACAAATGAAACTGGTGTTGACTGGGGTGCCAATAAGAACCATGGAAGTTCGCTGTTTATTTCACCTGCATTTCACAAAACTACTTACAAGGAGAAGTTTGGTATTTGTTATTTTTGGCTGCAGAAACTACCTGTCAACATCCCAAGAATTCCTTGAGTAGTCGAATTTACTCTGGCATTTTTACCTGTAAATTTATTCTTACTTCCTCCTCCCTTCATACAAAGCTGTGTGTGTACATTGGAGTGTTTTGCTGGTGAAGTCTCTAGGTCTTCTCTTGCCTCCTTTGACAGACTTACGTCTATCCTTTTAGTGCATAATTCATCTTATCTCTTTCATTTTGTTATAAGGCCTGGAAGAAACTTTTTAAGTTTACTCCATATCATTTCTGGCTCTGCTCATATCTGGACCAGCATAGGGTAATTTTTCATATAGTACCCTGAATGTCTTTCAAAACTGATAATATCATCATAAGAATTCTTTGAACAGATCTTAATTCAATAAAATTAAGCAGTATGCATGAAGTTCCCCAGTTTGTTCTGAACCTACTCCTTAACTTGGAAGACAAATCTATGTAAATTAACGTTTTTTTTCTCTACGTCTTTGGAAAGTATGTGAGAAGAAATTACCTTTGTAGGATGGGGAAAATTATAGTCATTTTCTTATTTGGTTATCTTTTGTTGTAGGAGTAAAAATTAAATTGTGTTTTTTTAATATATGATTACTTGTTAACTATATGGCATGGCTAAAGCCTAAAGCTTTAGATAAGAGCTTTTGCATATTATCTACAAATCAAAAGCAAAAAATCTAATCCAATGAAACAAGACCAAGGAAATAGGGCCCTTGCAAAGGACTGGAAGCAAAACAAGACTTATTTCCCCAAAACCAGCTTCTAGATTATGTGGAAGTTATTTCTTCCTTCTTTTAAATATGAAACCTGATGGTTACTAATATGCAAATCAAAATCCAAGAACCAAAGCTAACCTTTCTATTTTAACTTGGGGATGTTTTCAAGACTTCTGTCAGAGAGATTACCTCAGAATATCTGAATAGATTTAATTTATTTAGCTGCTTTGTATTGGTAAGTCAGATTGCTCTGATCTGCCATAGCAGAAAGTCAGTGTACAGGCAGAGCACTGGTACGGCTCCTAACAACACCCCAGGAGATTTCCCGGGTTTCCCCAGTCTGCTGGGAAATGCTGACTCATTCAGGGCAAGCTACTTCTCTAGGTATCTCGAGTTTCTCCACCTGTAAGATAGGATTGGAAGATCGGTTAAGGAAAAATACCGAATTTACCAGAAATACACAGATTCAGAGAACTCTAACTACTCAGAAGCCATGGTAGAAACCAGCTGAGTCAATTAAAAATAATAATAAAAATTAAAATAATATAAAAAAATAACTCACTACTTGACTGCAATCCAAAAATAAAAAAGACACAACGTGACTACATTTACTATGAACGGGCAACTTTCAGTTTGACCTAAAATTTAATTTTGTGTGTTGTGCTTTGTTTTGCTGTTTGGGGTCACTCACCTGGTCACCCGTTGATTTGTGGCTCAGCATGAAACAAAAACATCTAATTTTTTAGAATGTGAGTAGAAAAAAGCAGGCAGGGCTTCAAGGACTTCTAGGATGCTTCATAGTCAACTCTCTCTTTCCAGGCCTATCATAATGAACACCATGACATCAAGATTTCCCACAGTGTTCCTTCTTTCAAAAAGTCCATAACTAAAAATATGTAATATTTTTTAATGTGTCAGTGAAAGATCTGTACTTTATTTTACAAAACATTTATTTCTTTTATATGATATTTTTTCTATTGCCCTTCTGAAATGTGTGGACACTGAAAAGCTTTTAGCAGGGAAATCTTTCAGCTTTCTGCACCATTTTGTGAGAGCTCTGTGTTTGCCATGCAAACTATCTAAAACAAAGTTACCATTTTGTAAACACTTGCACCTGCAGATTGTTTTGTTGGATTGTTATGGTTCTAACTAGCAAAATATTTGGGAATGGAGGTCTTAGAATTCGGCCAATCCCCTCAAGGGGTGGATGTCCAGAGGACCAATTACCTTATGTCATTTAACACACTTTCATGAAATAACATATAAAAGCCTTGGGAAAAACCATCAAATTGCTTTGCCACCATTGATACCTGACCCTGTACTTCATGTGGTTTTTCTACCCATCCGCGTTGGAACAGCAACAAAAATGTGTTGTAATTGACACATTAATGTATTTGAACAAACTTTTTGAAATTCAGAGAAAAAAAAGAGAAATCTCCTAACAACAATAAGGTCTTCCTGAGACAATGGAAGACTTATCAACATTTTCTGTAAAATAGCTGAAGATTCAAGACTTCCTGATTGAGCAAGTTAAGGAGAGACACTACTCAACAATTAAATGTAGAAACCATCTCTTTTCTGCAAAGCAGAAAGTTTACTTATGACTAAATTAATCACATAATTAGTAAAGTTAAGCTTTTTTTTTTTTTTTTGTGTTAAGTAAAATTCCATTGGTCTGTAATAGAAGAAACTGAGATTTTGATGGTAATGTGTTGTGATGGTTTTTAAAGACTCAGCAGGGAGACCAAGTCCTCTTAAACATTCCCATTCTTGACAGCAGAGGTAAAAACACTGAGAGGTTTTACACTGAATCACAATTTACTGAAGAACTTGCAATAAACACAATCATAGTAGCGAAAGATTGTACAAAAGAGGGAATGGTTTAACCAGCAAAGGCATGGTGTCACTGCCCCCACCCCAGAACAACTGGGAACAAAAATGGCAGTTGCCAAACTCCTGGGCTGGACCGCAGCTGCGGCGGGGTCCCAGAGAGGCTTTATCTCTACTGTGGCAGTGCTGGTGGCAGTGCTGGTGGCAGGTTGTGTCTCCCCAAGGAGGTGATCCAGGTACTCGATACCTGTCCAAAAGAGCTAAGCAAGAGAAGAGGGCACCTCCACTTCCATCCATGTTTTTTAGAGGGGACAAAACTACTCCCTTGCACAACTGGGGCAAGAAGAAAAGTTCTGCTTCTGGTGCCTCAGTTTCCCCTCCCAAAATCTTTTCCCTTCAAGCTCACAGTGAGGTGAATGGTGTAGAATAAACAGCACTAAACCTCCATCTCTTATTTCTGTACCTAACACATATATCCCTTTGTATGGATAACTAGACAACAGTAAAATTGTCATTGTGTATAAATGCTACAATATTACAATATTTTAATTTAGAAGTGCTTCAGATTCAACAAATGATATATGTTTTAATTGTTAATTGTTTATATCAAATCTCAGACAATATTTGAAACTTTCAGTTAAATGGCAGTAATAACTTCAGTTGATGGATATTAATAGTAAACAAATGGAATCCAGACACAGGGTCTGGTATTTATAACATGAATGGCAATTCATATTGACTGTAAATATGGAGGTATTTGCACTTAATATTTCCAGCAATCTGACACTAATCAAACAAATTTTGACTATATTGATTAGTCACTGAAAGGCAATATATTTTATCCAAATTATGAAGGTAAATGTTGTTCTTTACTGTTTGTCCAAAGATTTTCTTAATGATCAGACTTCCTCCCAAGTTCTCAAGCACCAAAATTTTCATCAGCCTTACCTAGACACAGTTCCCCCTCCAAGGACAGTTGTTAATACTTAAACTGGGAAAGGTAAAAAAAGAGTACATAACTTTGCTGTTCAGTTTGAGGCCGGTTTAAGATTAGAAGCTGTAGCAAGTTCACAATCTCTCCAAAGTCAGCAAAATTTTTTTGTTAATATCTGTCGCTTAGTACTGTGCTCCCTAAGAGACTATTGCTAGAGTTTGGAGGAAAGCCCAGACAATAAAGTAGATGAATTCATCTAACTTTTGAGGTGTGCATTCTAATTCTTAAGAGCCAAAATGGAAAGAGGCATAATTTTTCAGACTTATTTTGAAGGTCATTCAAAAATTTTATCAGTGGTGCGTAAGGCTTTAGTGATTCTTCAGTCAGATTTTTATTAATTACAGAAGTAGTCTGTGCTGACTGGCTCAGAATGGGATATTCTTATATTATCAAGGGAATCACTGTTAGTCTGAGAAATGGGCACAGGATTTTGCTGGGAGGTCAAGACTTAGATACTAGTCCTCAGCTTATCTATTACCATTCCCCTCACTATGTGACCACAACCGTAAGTTAACTGGACTGGCTAAAGTGCATAGTTCTAAAATTGCTCTCTGCTATCATAGAAAAATAATTTTATTGTCTTTTTCAATGTTTTTTTCCACCTGTGTGGAAAAAACCCCATCTTTCTTGCCCGCCTGATGATCCATGGTGCAGTTCTTGCATCACAGATGGTATAACTCATTTCTGTTTCAATCTGAAACTGATGATGATTATAAAATACATTCAGAATAGCTACAGTAAATGTGTTTTACACTTGTGATATTGTCTTTGTAGATGTCCAACAACACTATTTTTCTTTGTTATCTGACACTGAAGAGCCCATAAATTTACATTATATTAATTTGTCATTGTAGTTAAAAATTGATATTCTAGCTATTTGAAGTGAGAACCTTCTAAAAAAATTCATGAAACAACCATAGGCTTTTATTGATTTATCACCCTTCTTTGATGGAGTTCACTTCCACCCTTCAAAAACCTACTGTGCATTATCAATTGATTTGTAATGATTACTCAGAGCTGCTACTGCCTTGTAAATATTAAGCAATGCAATAAATGAACTTAAGTCCTGAAGAAAAGTAGAAAACACCTTATGCTGTCACATAGAAATACATCCTTCTGATTCCAACTTCTCTGATAAATGTTAATAGTAAGGAAAGGAGCATGCATTAAATTGTGCAAGGATTCATATCAAAGGAACAGAAGTCTGTGAGCAATCATGATCCTTCAAGGAAATTAATAGATATTAATAAAAACATTTTATTTTGCACAAGAAATACTTTCCATGCTGATAAAAAGTAAATAATGGAATATGTTCAAAGAATTTTGAAATTAAGCTGTGAGATAAAAAGCAGTTAAACAGTTCAAAGATTCCTAATGAATAATACATACTTCTAGAACAATAACAAATCCATACTGACTAAAAGCTATTATCAACAGATTGTCAACTCTACTGCTGACGAAATGCAGAAGTGCAAATACTGTACAAAACTCATGCCAGTGTAGGAGTTCCATCTGCATAAAATGGAATAGGATCTCTGGATTTAATTCATGCAGTATTAATTCTTCCACAAGTCATTTTGATCCCTTCAAATGCTACTGCACTGAAACTAATAAATAAGTAGTTACAAAGAAAAAAGCAAAAACCCAAGATAATACATATGTATGGCAATACATATCAAGTTATTAATCAGTGAAATCCTTCTTACTTGGGCTTCTAGTTTCCTGTTATGTGTGTTTAATATTTGTCAGTCACAGAGGCCCATACTTGTTGTCTAAGAATATCATATTATCTCTAAGTTTAGTAGCACAACCCTTGAAAACCTGACTTTCTATTTTATTTGGAGAAAAAAACTGTCACCAAGCCCCCAGAAAACCCAAAACACAAGAAAAGAGAAGGACAACCTATGGAACACATTTTTTTTTCAACCCTTTATCTTAAAATTAAGTGCATAAAACTATAACTAAAGTCTTAAGTATTTAATCTACTTGGAAGATGTTTTTATTTTTGGACAGAAGATGTTGGTTTAACAAAAGTGAAGTAATTGTGAAAAAGTTTATCTTGCAACTGTTTTTAAACATACATTATAAAGTATAAAAGAAAAAAATTAAAGAACTTAAGTGGTGAATTCCAGTATTTTTAAAGTAAAAATTTAGATTTACTCATAACATGAAAAATTGGAAAGTGAAAAAAAGAGGTGAGTTTCTGCAATGTTATAATAAATTGAAAATAAACACATTGAAAAATGATCACCTTGAACCATACTTCAAATTCTTTATATTTTTCATATTTTTGGTTTGGTTTTCTTACTGAGACTTTGCACTGAATTTAAAAGAGTGATGTTTTATTTAAATTTTCCAGCTTTTAAAAATCAAAAAATGGTTCTGCTATGCTGGCATGGGACTTTGCTGAACATAAGTGAAGTATTTGCTAAAGGAAACGAAGCCCATAACACCTACAGACTAAAAGTTGGAAAGTTGTCAGAGTCGAATATCAGTCAGGAGGTATTTCTTAAAAAATGTAGTTCTGGGAAACAATATTATCAGCTCATATTCTGAGGAATCATTCTGTCAGATGCTACAGGAGGAGATAAGTTGCTGGGAAAAGGCTTCTGAATACACAAATGGCTTGAAAATTTCTGTATCGTAGTAAAGGAGATGTACTCAGCTTTTAGATGAGCATGAGAATCTTGTGATTATCTACCATCTCAAGAATCTTTGGAATTCTGGAACATATTTTCCTTCATATTATTATTTAAATTTCCAGTCTAGCATAGTGGTCTGCATACACATTCAGAAATAAATAAGACAAAACAAAGCAGATAAATAAAATAGGGCATGGTATTTGGGTTTTCTTCCTTTTTCATGATGTTCTTTGAATTTGGGATAAGGATGGGATATTGCATTTCATATATTACTTGTAAGTAGAGAGAGTTGTATATGGGAATTCTATGTATGATTTCCCCAAAACTGTAAAATGCTGAAATGGGAACCTCGTGGCTGTACCTCCACTACTAATGCATGTCCATTTAGACTTTTTTATGCTACCTACCACGTGAAGCAGTCTTAAACTATTCCGATACTTTATTTAAATGCATGGGCAGATTGTCATCCTGTTCTGTTTTCCTGCTCTGCTCTGACGGGACTGAACTCCTTTGGGCTTGTTGTTGCTATTCCAGGAAGCCTGTCTGCAGGCATATGCTTTGCCTACTGCTCTGTGCTGCTGCTGCTGCTCACAGTCCTGCAGCTCAAAGCTGTTCCAAAGACTGCTGAGCATTTCTGTACTGTGCATTTCTGAGTCTGCCTTTGCTACAGAAGCACCTATGGGATGCTGTGGTATCTAAGAAAGGGTAGACACAGAGAACACTTCAGCCAATCACACTGACAAGAAGAATGAAATGTTGCAGGAAATTTTTTTCTTTCTCCAACAAGAACTTAAGGAGTAGGGATAATATTTTGGTTGTTTGATTTATATTTTGATTAACCTGTGGCAAATAAATCACCTAAATTTTGAAACTTGATTTTTCAACTCATATGTGCCTGGATGACACTGTAAATTTCCAAATAAAAAAACAAGTACATAAATACAAGTAAATATTTACAAAAATTTTTGGTTTGCATTTAGGACATGTGTTGCTCCTTTAGGTAATAGATATTTTAGTATAATCCATAGTTATTTAATAACCCCATTTACTAAAACTTTATCACATTCTAGGAAGAGTTCCCAAAGACTTTCACACTCTCTGTACATTTCAATATGCATATTTTTGTTTCTTCAGCTCATACTGTCCAATCACTTCCAAGATTCAGACATCCTTCAAAATATTAACAATTTTTTATCTTAATGGAGATAGGAAAATATTATATTAAATAATGATTCAACCTTGATTTTTCAGAAGAGACCATAAGGTGTCTCAAATCCCCGGCTTAGGCAGCAACTATTAATTTTCATTTCTTTTATTTATCTCAGATAAATATTTGTCACCTATTCTAGATTCCTTTTTGTTCTTAGAGATATTCAGGCATACTCTTAAGTACTAGGATTCTGCTTTCAAATTAAACAGTTCTGATGACAGATTTAAAACAGTGTTGATAGAGTACAATGTAGAGCAATGATGGACAGAAATGGCTTATTAATTATACACAATTTTATCCTTGAACTCCTGCATTTCTGTAGTGGATCATTACAGAAACACTGCATTTTTTTTTTCTTTTAGAAAGGGTGAAAATTCTTCAAAGCTCTGAAAGTTGGTCACATTAAATACGCTGCGATCCCAAATATCTAAAAAAGGCAGAAAATGCAGCATCTGATACTTTTACATTTAAGGTTTCTCTAAATACCTGGTTTTCATTCTTGCTTATTTGTAGAGGGGTTTTTTTTTAATATATATATATCTATAATGATATGCCTGCTTGAAAAAATATTTTTACTATTTTGCATTTCAACCTCAAAGCTTATGCACAACATATCTTAACTATGACCCAAGTGTCACTGGAGACAATTTGGCTGTATTATTGCAATTAAAACTCCCAGTTAGAAAGCAGTATTTCTAATTGCATAACTGGTTCAGAATTAAGAGTCTGTTTGTATAGAGTGATTTTGTACCCTTCCATTTAGAAGCCCATGCCTTTTCAGTTTTGGCATGAAATGTAGCATGATGCAGCAGCAATAGGTCTGATCTATTTGTCACTGTTATGCTGAGATCTGATTGATACTCTGCCTCAAACTCGCCTGCAGTTACCTTTTACTCCCTCAATTTTCTGCTGTGTTCTTGTAGTAAGTGCTGTTTTCTTTTGTCCTGGTCTAACCACATGTTCTCTGTCACATGTTTTGGTCTCTGGAGTGGTAGATATTAGAGCAGCAAAACAGCAATGAAATCTCAAACACTATTCTGCCATCTTGAGCTTCTTATCCTTCAATATCATTCTTCCTATAGAAGCACTATATCTGTTTGTCAAGTTGGTTATGGCAGTACCTGCAGATGCCCAAGTAAACATGAGGATACATGAAAAAAATTTAATTCTGCTCCTATTTGCCCAAATAGAGAACAATAATACAAAAAGCCATGATCTATTAGCTGGAGTTTCATGTAGTCTGTGAATTAATTAATAAATTTTGATTTTTAACTTATTGATCTGTGGGGGTCTACTGGCCATGCTGTGCTCACTTCCATTCATTTGGGATTAGTTTTTAGTCATGTTTTCTTTACTTAATTTGTGTAAGAGAAAAAGATCTAAACCACTGTTTTAAATCCAACTCTTAAATGATATTCTACAGGGTTTGGGTTTTTTTTTTATAATAATGCTCTTCTATGTCCAGTTATTTTATTTCTTGGGAATAAAAGCATATTAATCAAAAGAAATTTCAGTGAAAAATGGTAAAATTGCAGGGATATTAAATCTATTAGAAGCACATTTTTATCTAAGCTTGAATTATATTTGCATTACACATCCTTGGAAAATATGAGGATGTTTGAAAATAGATTTAGTCTGAAGATGCACACAAATTGTGTAATCTCTATAATATATTCACAACGAAATTTCTACAGATTAAATCACACAGTAGATTAGTTTTAGCTGATTTTAACTTATTTTATGTAGAACAAAAGAATACACAGGATGGATGCCATTTATTGCATTAACTGGTTTTCAACTCATTATTTTTGCCACTAGTCTGAAGTAGTAGCCAACTTGGGAAGAAATTAAATACCCTCAGATAAAGGTATTTAGCTATTTTTCCCAACCAGAGTGGTAGCCAATGTACCAAACTTTTTCTACACACATTGTCTTCTGGTTGGATTATGCTGAGGTTGCACAATTAGAATAGTTAAAAAATAATTTACCCTTGTATTTCTGTACAACAACACTAGAAGTTCTATACAACAAGCAACAAATTAAAAGATATAACTCCTAAAAAAGGATGGTCCAAAATGTAATTGTGGTGACATCTTTAAAATGCCTCTGTTGGGAGGACAATTCTATCTTCTAAAATCATTTGCAGTTTCAAACCTGTATATTTTACATGCATGACTATAGAGAAGATTTCTTCCAATTCTTCAAAATATCTAAGTTTTTATATGTAGAAAATATGTGCAAGTCTGCTTTTTAGAAAGGGTATATTCAAGTCTCCTACACATCTCAATCCATAAATTATTTTGTCTAAGATTCCAATGCCTCTTTCCCAGAGAAAACTGAAACTTTTTCAAATTGATAAATTAACAATATAGCATAAGACTACTTTTGTCCTAAAATTCTTATTTAGTGTGAAAAAAAATAAAACCTTTAGTCATAAAACATTTTAGAATTATTTACTCTTCAGGAGAACAGGAGCTGTGATATCATCATAGATGACTGTTCTAGTTATACTTTGAGAAGATGCTAATGAAAGAAGTGTTACAGATCCTCAGTTTAGAAGACAGGATGAGAAACTCTTTAAGTTTCTGTCCATATTGCATACAGAGTAAAGTATTTTATATTTTAGCCCTGATAACTCAGTTTCAACCCTCTATTTTTTTAACTGTATCTGAATTTTCTAAAAAATAAAACAAGAAAATTTAAAAATACCAATTGAAAATAGTAAGTCTCATCGATTGCCACACAAAAAAGTGATAGTTTGCTTGGATACTAGTTTATGTTAAGTGAGAAATACAGCATAGTTCTAGACTATAATAAATGTCTTTCTACTCTAAAAGGTTCAGGTTCCTGATGTTGAAACTCATCATCTACAGATATGGGTGGGAAGAATGTCAATGAAACATAGAAAGTGAACACATTTTATTAGACAACTCCTATCCCTCATAGAACACATAATTCTGCTTTTGCAGAAGATGTAACTTTCTTTTTAAAGTTATCTGGTAAGAGACAAAGTGGTCATAAAAAACCTAACTAAAATAACAAGTGAGAGAATAGCTGGGAGTAAAAGTTAAAAGTGTTCATGAAAACCAGTCTATGGTCAGGATCTATTTTCTTTACTAAGAACGTGGGTACAGACATGAGGAGTTCTGACAATTTCATAGCTATTAGCACAAATATAGCCAAAAGTTTACAATTATTCAGAGGAGTCTTAAGAAGTCCAAATAAACTCTGGGAAAGAAGAGCAGATACAGGAGTAACCAAGAAGATCATGGTAGAGCAACTGCTAAATATTTATAACATAAAAGTCAAGGATTACCAGAAATGAAAACTATTGAAATAGCTTTCAGTAAGTCTGACAAGCTCTCTCAAACCATGAGTACTATATATTATCATCAAGTAGCTAGCTAGTAAGTTTTCTACATCTCAATGCAACAACAAACACCCCCTGTACCACTACTCGATGAGAAATACAAATCTGTAAGATGTAATTAACTTTATTACTGTTACCAGCAACCAAATAATGCAAAAAGTGGAACAGGATGCAGAAAGTGCAGAATTAAAGGAACTTAAATGAATTGTCTAATTGTCTCTAAACTATACTATTATGGCCAATAGGTGAATAATAAATTCAATATATTTTTACAATGAAATTATGGATGTGGTTGTTAAGTGCATTTAATGGAAGTTTGTTAAGTTTTTACACTGAAAATAGAAATATTATTAAAAAAATAAAATGTTTCCTAAATTAAGTTTAAAAACACCAAATAGATTAAAAAATGTTTAGAAGTGGGAAAATTATTTGATAGAGATAAATCATGACATATATCTTTAGCAGTGGCCTGAATTATTCATATAATCTTTTGATGATTTGTGGAAGAAATACAAAATTTCTGCTTGAAATATTTTCAGGTCATATTTAAATGTGGTGCTTGTGGGCATAAATAGTTTTGGGAACTTGTACTTTTTACTGAATAATCAGATTTGAGCATTTTTTCTGTTCTTCACACTAGGAAAGGACAGTTTCACGGGCACAAGACTTGATACAGTCCTGGAGGACACCTTTAAAATTGAAGCTTATGCACAATGCACAGTATGTTTGCCTGTTGCCAATGTAGGCAGCCATGCCTGTGCTCCTTCTGCACCATTTTCTCATTATGTTTCCATAAAGCTCAAAATTAAAATATTCTGCTATAATGAGATTTGTAAGCCATGAGTGATGCGGCCCCAATACATAGCAGCAATTTAAATCAAGGACAAATAACATACGCGGTGAGCTCTAAGTAAGGCACTGCCCATTTTGCCAAATATTCCAAATAACATAACAGTAACCAAATGGTGACTCAGACAATCACAGCTTGATGTTTATTTTTCAGAAATAAAGGAAGTCCTAAAGCTTTTTTCCATGCTAGTTTAATCATGACAGCCACAGCCTGTGAGATGAAAATTATTCCCTGCATTTACAAGCTACGGTAGGAAAGGAGAAGCAACCTAGTAGCATCAGTATTCAACATCTAAAGAAGGAGACTATGAATCATCTGTCCAACAGTGAATTTCCATTTATCTGATACAGTGATTTGAGAGAAGAAAACATCATGTTCTACAATGAAAAAAATTACACTTGTTAGAGTGTAAGCTATGTAATAAAAGAGATTTGAACATACACAACCACTGCTGCAGTTCCTATGTTCAGTCTGGGCTTGTCTTATTGATTTAGCTGCATAAATTTTAAGTATAAGAAATCAATATGTCTGTTATGTCATATCCTCTCTTGAGAGTCAGGCATTCAAGGCCTAATACCTCATTTCCATTCATGCTAGTTTTGATTTCATACCAGTTTTTTATTTCACTAATTTGATAAAACAGGCCATTTCCCTGTATCACTTATTTGCTTATCATGCCTCTCTTACCCCAGGACTGGAAAAACATGTTTCTCCACAAAGTTTATGAATAAGTTCCAGTTGTTCAAAAGCAATACATATGCTAAAATTTCAGAGGCTTGGAGGAGATGAGATTTTATATTTTTATTTCAGCTTAATTTGTTTCTGTGAGTCTGAGTAATGTTAAATTTATCTACCAGTTACTAGTTACCAGTTTTCAGATCTTTGGAAGGCTATAATGCCACTGAAGTACAGTTCTTAATGTGTTTATGTAGACTTGTCTTCAAATTTATGCCCTATAAACAGGCATAACCATTTCAATTTAACAATTGCTTTAATCAGTATTTCAGAATGACAACTTGGAATTATCCTATTAACTTTGTTATTGCAGCATTTATAGCCTTTGCAGTAGATAGCCATTTGGATGATACCACTGTGTAACTTCATTTGAAGAAAAGACTAAAAGGAGAAAAACGCACAGCTTCAGTTTGTGGTTCAAGAATGTCCTTTTATATCTTACAAATGTCAATATTTGTAGGTCAATAATTAATAATGCTGCTACTTGAAAAATAGCATATGATCTACTTGTGTTCTTGAGCATATTACTATACCACCATTAACCATTAAAAAAAAAGATACTTTTTTCTTGTATTACCATTTAAAATATTTTTCAACTAAATAAACTTCTATATATCCAGAAGAAGAGCCAGAAAGATATTTTCCCATTATGTCCTCCTGACGACCTTTACACAGCTATCTCACCAGTCTCACTTGGATACAAAAGCACAGTGTCACAAGGAAACGAGAATATATTGGACTTGTGATATTGCTTATCAAAATGTAAGATAAGAATGTAAAGAGATGACAACTTCTAGACAGATCCTTTAAGTAAATACATTTCATAGCATCTTGAAGTACTGCTTTTCATTGGCTTATGCCTGAGAAAAGCAAAAGTACTGTAGTTTAAGAATCTGTACACATGGTTGCACTTTGAAAATTCAGCCAAGAGAGAAAATCCCTTTTCAGCTAAAGTGAAATCTAGTTGAACTGCTGCAGACAATTAAATTTAAGACTTGTATCCTTTTCCTCTGCTACCTACCTCACTGTTCTTCCCTTTCTTGTGCTATATTTAATAAGAATTTGTGATTTCTTAAAAATAATATTTTTGGTTTTAGTCCCACTTGCACATTAAACACAGGAAAGTTAAGAACTGCCAGGGGCAATGAAGACCAAGTTATTTCCAATAGAGAAAGGAAAAGAGTATATTTCATAGAAGGGTCTTATACCTCTGTTACTCTTCTTTCAGGACTGCAATATATGAGCTGACGTTACCTTGGCCATGCTTTAGTTCAGTTCCATCATGCATGTAGACCTCATCTCACACAACTTGGTATTTGGAACTTAAAGGTGCCTATTCTCCTTTAAATTGGTCCCTTTTTTTCAAGTCCATGATGATTCTATGTAACCACATCACTGACTATTTATTCACATTTATGCTGTTTCCTAACTCCTTTTGCCAGGGGCTCATAAAGTTTCCACCTTTCAATCCCACTCTTCATGTAGAGTCAGTACCTCACAATTCTTTGTGCATTCTTCCCCATTACCCTGCCTGCTTCCATCATTTTGCCTCCCATGTTCTTTTCCCCTCTCTTTCTTTTACCAGATCTGTCAGCTGGTCTTTCACCATTCAGAGCAAATGGAAAATGAGAGAATTGGAAAGTTCTTGTTTCTGATGATTGGGCTGGTATAAATTTGTGTAGGATTCATAAAGGAAAACCTCAGAGTCTGAGGCCAAAATACGGTGGAATAGACTCACTTAAGCAAGAATCTTCAAAAGTATTAGCTTCAGGATTTTAAAATGTACCAACAGAGATTTTTTTTTTTTTTAACTCAAATGAAAGTGAATTAATCAAGTAAAGGTGTATTTTTCTGGAAAAAGAAAATAGCAAAATGTTGATACATGATTATCTTGATTGATGATCAGGATGCAGTAGTTATGCAAATAGAAGTACAAAGATACATAAAGAGGATAAGCACAAGAATATGTCATTGGAATTACTGCAGCACTTATGAAAAATTACTGACTTGATAAACCTGTTATAGAACTGAACCTATTGTTATTAAAACGTGTCAACAAGCAAATTTTGTTCTTTTTATTTTTTAAATCTGGATGAGTCACTCCAGTTTCAGAGTTGCTGTTCTACTATTTTTTAAATGAAAGCAGAGCCTTCTCCTTCCCCATAAATTAAGATGAACATGGACCTGGAGAAATTAAATACTACATTGTCTAGAAGAACAATCATGCTACGCCAACATATACTATGCCAACTGTGTTATATTAGGTTTCAAATACCAGAAAATGATCACAGTTATTTGGCATGAAGCTTGTCCACAGATTTTTCATAGCAAATTGCATGAAATAAATCTAGTAGACAGATCATTAAGATTTTTAATAAACAAGTTATCAAATGGGTAATCTACATAATTATAGTCTCCATAAAAGAGAAAGAGTAGGTAAAATTCTGCCTCTTAATTGAGTCACTAAACAGTGAAAATCGCAGTAAGAAGACACAAACAATTTCTGAACTTTAAACATGAAGAAAAGGCAGTTCTTTAAAGGTAACATATTCAAGAATTAGGACCACAAATCACATTACCAGACTAATGCATTCACTGGCTGAACACTGGATGCAAGAGATTGTCTGAAGTGTAGCCACTTGAACGTGTCTGTGTCTCTCAAAAGAGGGACTTCAAACTCTGCACTGACAGTTAGATAATCTAACTTATTTCTTTTAAAATAAATAATGGTCTGTGTGATCAACATGGGGAACCTCTAGTCTTTCTGTATTAGGTAAGAGAAGTCATTATCGTTAAAATTCTGACAATTTGGGAATAAAAACAAGAGGAAGGTTATAATATTTATGGGAGGTTTGTGACAGATATGACTTAGTTTTTTACAGCAATACATCTCTGGGTATAAGTGAAGAATGTGGCACGTGTAGTAAGGGCACCAACATGCTGGCCCAGATCCTGAACCAAAATTTGCTTAAACAGAAAAAAAAAAAAAAAAAAAAAAAAGAGAAATTTAAAAGNAAAAAAAAAAAAAGTGAATGTTTAACGTACTATCAACCTGGCAAATGCTGTGCTCATCACAGATTTTGGAAATACCTCAATTATTGACATTACAGAGAGGCTGCTCTTAAATTTTATTCTTGTTTTCCATTTTAGTGTACTAAAAATGGGAAAGATATCTTCTGAATTTTGAATCTTTAGAGTTCATTTTCCACTCCATCTAAAATAAAGTCTTAATAATACCCATGATTAATCCCCTGGCTGCAGACAGTATCTCAAAAACACTTTTAAAGAGAGTGTTATTATTTAAATAGATAATAACGATTGAAGGCTTCCAATCAGATTTTTTTTCTAGCTCTTCCTCTGACCTTAAATGACGTAAACTAATAATTTAGAACAATGCAGAGTGACTAAATGTCTGAAACACCTGGGGACTGAATTCTGCACTGTCATACCATACAAATTAATAGTGGTACATACTTGAGTAGGTGTGTCCTCTGCAGTCTAGAAAAAGAGATATGAGCTTCCATGACTATTTAGGAAACTCCTACATTTAACTACCTAATTATATCTAATCAAGATGAAGCACTGCATACAAGTAATATATATTATTTCATTTTCCATGAGGACTTGAAAAAACCCACTGAGTCTAATGTGTAAGGAGAATTTTGAATACCGTTTCTATATCAAGGTTCTAAAATGATGTAGGTATTACTTCATTTTGAAATTGAGTTCTCCCATAGTCAGTAGCAGAACATGACTGGTACAGCATTAAAATAAATAAAAATAAGAGGCTCCTAGCTATCCTGGTTACAGAGAAAGGTGGTGAAGGTTTCAGTCATGTGATTCCAGATGTGTGACCACATTGTTTATTCCATACCACCCACGTGGTCGCTGGGGGCTTGGTTTTGGCAGGAAAAGCTGAGGAGCAGGAGAGAAAGTGCACCATATTTCCTCACTTGCCAAAGAAAGTAGACTACTCTCTCAACACCCCAACAAACTCAGTCCTTTCTGCTGCCCACTGGCTCCCCTCCAAGGCACGGCTGAGTCATGGAGGCTGGGCACTGCGGGGTTCTCACCCCAGCAGAGAACTCTTCTTTCCACCCGCTCCTCACCTCCCACGCCCAACACAGGGGGCAGCTGGAGGCGGCAGAGGAAGCCGTGGGAACTGAGCTTGGGCGGTGACCACAGAACCCCTCTCTGGATGAACTGGCTTCTGGGGTTGGCTTGTCTCTGTTTTCCATTGGTTTTGGGCTGTGGGAGGGAACCTCAGGACATTTCCTCACCAGGTTGCTGTTGTTATTGTGCTTTTAGTAAATTGCTATTTCAACTCATATCTCTTATATATTGTCCCTTCCTTACTGAAAGGGACAGGGGAAAGGGTGTAGCTTATTTGGAGCTTAATTTTCCTGCTGGTGTTAAAACCAGCACACCGGGTTAGTGGGACAGTTATTTCTCTGGGAGATGTTTTGGCTGTAGTGGATAAGCCTATAACTCTCCCCAGTTGAACTACTTTGCTAGAGCCCTTTTGCAGCCAGTGGAGATGCAGTTATTCACTTACTTATTTCAGACATCTCTTTTAACATGAACTGAACGGCACCCTAGAATTGTTGGCTGTAAACCATAAATCCTGTTTTGGATATAATACAGAAATACTTCAAGTAGTTTGTTTGGATGCTTTTATATGGTGAAAAGGAAGCTACAGAACAGTATCTTCATCACAGACTATTTGAAACACAATGAAATATGACTGATAATTACCAAATATTGTCTAAGATTTAGTTTCTAGAGTGCTTTCTTTTGAATCAAAACCAAACTTTAAAATATAATCCTTTTGCCAAGATAATTTATCAGATTGATAGTAGTGGGTTTTACCCTCATAAGCAGGGGGAAAATATTACTCTTACCCTTTCTAGTAGTCTTTTCGGTTTCATGTCTCTTACTGTGTTCAATTACCTGCTGTTATAATACTCTTCTTTTTCATACTCTGCAAAGAAATCACACATCATTTCCAGTTTATGTGGAGGGGGATAAAGTCCACCTCTGTTCTCATTTCCTGACTGACTGTCCTATATAATTGTTAAAATAGGACATTCTTGTGAAAAGTAGGAGATGACTTCATATAGTCTCAGAGAGATTAAAACTTGATTTCAAGTTGCCCATATTCCTGGTTTATGGAAGGACTTCTAAACATTAATTTATTAAGTAAAATACATCTTCTCTCTAAATCCACTTTATTTCCTCCTAATTTATCTCCTTCTTTCTCCTCTCTCTTATTTCCCAAAGGAAATCTAGTTAAAGCAATTTCACTAATCTGGGTCAAATAGAGTTTTGGAATGAAAAGCTCTTCATAAACCTATTTACTGTTTTGGGTTTTTTTTTTTTTTTTGAGCTTGAAGATGGTAGCATAATTTGGTTTCTTATTTATACATAGGTAAGGAC
Source organism: Rhipidura dahli (assembly GCA_013399225.1). Classification (NCBI taxonomy): domain Eukaryota; kingdom Metazoa; phylum Chordata; class Aves; order Passeriformes; family Rhipiduridae; genus Rhipidura; species Rhipidura dahli. The sequence goes on from VXAC01001403.1 coordinate 483,621, forward strand.
TGAATTACTATTTAATTTTTAATTTGATGACATGTAATTCTGTCTGTAATTCTTGACAGTGTAAATTTATTAAGGCAGATCACCACACTAAGGTGTCTATACTGATTGCAATAACTAAACTATAATTTTCAAAGATAGCTTGGATTATCTCTGTTGCACACTCCTTTGTTCCATGTGAAAGAAACCATTTCTTTCAAACCTACCAGACAGTGAAGAAATAAAGCTTCTGAATGTCTCAAACCAAAATAAAATTATTGTATCTCTTTTGAAGAGTGGCTAAATGGAATATAAAGTGGTTTTTTAAAAAATAATCATTAATAGTATATTTATTTTTGCATTGATTAAATTGCTGAAACATATGCTATTAGTATGATTTTCAGCAATTGAGTTGGTGCGAATTGTTAGTAAATCAGGCCTGTAATCTTCAAACATACTCCCTAGGCCCTGAATCTAAAACCATCTGGACAGTGTGACAGTGTTCTATTTATTACATACAACTGCTTGGATACTGCCAATGCATAAACAGTAATTAAGCACACAAGCCAACCATGCATGCCAGATTTGCTAGAACTATCCTTTGAGTATCTTAGAGTTTCCATGCCAGTGAGCTTAGTGAGGCATTGGCTGGTGATTAAACATTAATGATTTATGGTGCAAGCAGGGTTCATTTACTGCTTACTGAAATATGTTTGACAGTAATTTTGTGATTTTTAGAAACAATGCTTTCAAAGATATGTTTCCTGCCTCATTTTCTATACTGTTTTCAATAAGAATGTGATATAAAATCTCAGATGACAATTGCTGCGTGTGGTTCTCTTGCAGTTCTATATTTTGAGACAGGAAAATGAGCTAAATGTAGCAGGAAAAAGAAGCTGTAATAAAATAGTTTTTCCTAAGTTTGAGGGAGCTTTCAAAAAAATAAATTCTGAAGTCTAATATTGCAGACTCTTAAATTAATTTTGAACTGTGCATCTTAATATTACTGTGAATTTTAATTGTGCAATTTAACACTGAACTGTGTATCTGTACAGGTGGATTTTTCCACTGGTGCTTTGCCCATCCCAGTTTCAGGTGACTTTCCTAAGATCCTCATTGGGGATCCAACAAAGATTTCCAAGTGACATAAAAAAATTATATATATTGGTAGTCTGTATAGGGATAATGGGAAAAGCTCACACAAACCAGGGACCAAATGTTCAACTGAGCAGGAGAAAATACTCTGTACTGCAAGTAGGACATAATGAAAAACCATCATTAAAGAGCTATCATTATTCATTATTAAAGACTGTTGTCTAATGTATCATATTTATGTGCACAGCAAAATTCTGGTGATCTCAGCCATAAGCTTGTCCTTGTGATGTTTGTCTGGAAATCACACATGGTTTGAAACTTGTTACTGTACAATTTCAGAGTTTACATCAGCAACTTTCCATTTGGATTACCTCCAAGTTTCACTATCCATGCAGAAAGTTTACAAGAAAAAGTGAACCCACTAAAGAAGCCATTATGGCACTTTTTTACAGTGTGGACAGGTTAAGATAGTTAAGCAACTAAGCCCGACACGGGACTGAACTTGTCAAATAAACAATAGGTTCTATTGACTTTCTTAGACATAAGGTCTCAGATGCAAACTGTTGAAAGATTCCTGAAACAGCTCGGCAACATTTAGCTGAGAAACTGGAAACAATACAACAGTGGTAATGTCATGCCCTGGATAATGGTAGAGACACAGGTAAATTAACCTGGAAACAGAATCGAATTAATGTCGTTAATTCCACTTCCAGGATGCAAGCAAATATTTTCTTTCAGTGCTGCAGTTTGCCATGAGTACACAGACACTTTCAGGACTATCTAAGGTAAATTTTATGTGACACTCTGCACCTCCACTAGCAATACAGAGCTAACCTACTGCCCCAGAGTAGGAGGTAAAGTGATCTTCCCACATCCTTAGTAATTCTAGTCAGTGCCACTACTTTACCTGTGGGTTTCTGTACTGAAAAATGTCATCTTTTCACTGAAATCACTGCCACAGGTGGAGCCTGAAAAATTGCCCGAAACTTTGTCTTATAATTAGATTGAAGTAACGTAGTTATTTGAAGAATAAAAAGATACTCTCTGTAATCACACAGCAACAGAAATTCTGACCCCACCCCCATAGTTTTCTGACAGCTTCATGTCTGGACTTGGGAGGAACTTACCTTGAAAGGTAGGATATAAATAGCTTGCTGCAGTTGGTGAACTCCAATTCTTATATGCTGACACCACACCAGAGGGCTGTGGCTGAAGAGCTAGTCTATGAAGCACATATTCCACCATGAAAATGTTGTGAGGAATTGTCAGCTTATTTTGCCCTGTAGACTTGCAGATAGCCTCTGGCTACCTATCCATTAGCTGCTAGCCATAGGCACAACCTTGGGTGACTGTCTGCCTGGGATTTACTTTGCCTTCTATTTGAACTAATTCGAAATATTGTCCTTCTGTGTTTATTCTATTTAAAGATAATTTCAAACACTGACAAATTTATTTCAGCTTTTCTATGGTTAATATTTTTAAAGAAAAGTATCTGCACATAGCAGAGAGGTGCAGGATCACTAAGCAAATGGAATTCAATTATGCTGATCTCTATTTAACATGGTTCTTCCCTTTCTGCCTACCTCATCCTCTGCTGACAGACTGTTCGGTAAATATTTTCTCTGCAGGTCCATGAGTCATCCTTGTAGTAAGTCACAGCCAGAAACCCAGGGATAATTGGTAAGTGGGTCACTGCATGAGTCTTCTCTCTGGGAATCAGGTTAAAAATTTCACCCAGAGCACAAGTCTAGTGGTCCTGTTCTGTTACCATGTGTTTACACCCCTGAGCTGCCTAATCCAAATTTGGAGTTTGATGAGTGTCTCCCTGCACAGTGTATTTAGCTGACAGACACACTAATGGTTTTGGACAGACTGTTTTAGTTCTTAACATGGAAGCCACAATGTTTGTATAAATAAGATGTCTGTAGACTGAGTCTCCTGTGGAGATAGATGGCTCGACATCCTGAGGAGTGGTAGAATTACTGACTAACGTAAGAGTTATTTCAGGTGGCTTGGGACTCTGTCTGGAAACCCTCTGAACATAGAATGATAGAATCGTGGAATTGTTTAGGTTGAAAAGGACCTTTAAGATCATCAAGTCCAACTGGTATTCTAACACTATCAAGTCCACTACTAAACCATATCCCTAAGTGCCATATCCACACATTTTTTACAGACCTCCAGGGATGGTGACTCAGCCACTTCTCTGGGCAGCTTAACCAGTGTTTGACCACCCTTCCAGTGAAGAAATTGTTCCTAATATCGAATCTAAACCTTCCTGGTGCAACTTGAGGCTGTTACCTATTGTCCCGTCACTTGTTACGTGGGAGAAAAGAGATCAATCCCCACTTGGCTACAACCTCCTGTCAGGCAGTTGTATAGAGAGCCTCCTTTTCTCCAGTCCAAACAACTCCAGCTCCCTCAGCCATTGCTCATTAGACTTGTGCTCCAGAACCTTCAACAGCTTTGTTTCCCTTCTTTGAACTGAACATAAGACCTCACCTGTACTATGTACAGGAGGAAAATTACTATTCTATTCCTGCTAACCACACTATTTTTGATGCAAGCCATTTGCTTTCTTGGTCACCTGAGTACATGCTGGCTCATGCTCAGTCATTTGTTGACCAGCACTCTCAAGACTTTTCCTGTCGTGCAGATTTCCTGTCACTTTACACCCACCACTGCATGGGCTTGCTGCAACACAAGTGCATGCCAAGATGGAGTAACCATATACTCTCTAAGCGACCTCTTCCATAGTTTCCTAGTTTTCATTGTAGAGAATTTGTTAATTTAATCTAATTGGAATATCATTTGCTCCAGCTTGTGCCCATTGTCCTTTCAATGTGCACCTCTGAAGAAATTGAGTCCTGTCTTCTTTATCCATGATATACCTGAAGAAAGCAAATAGACTCTATTCCTTCTTCCTTTTCCTCTTTATGCTGTATTACCTATTTTCACTCCCTGCCAGCCTTGCTTTGTTAAATAAACATTAATTTATTACAAATGGACAAGATATATACCATTTTTATATGCTACTCTGCATGAAAGGTGCCTAACAGTTTCTCCCTTCAAGTCTAAAGAATTATTACTGCCTTTTGTTTGGTCATGCTAATACTGCTATGTCTGGTAGGAAACTAGCTGGTGTCTCTGGCCATTGTGATACACCACTCTCAAAGTCTCCTCTCCTATAGTCCCTCTAATGTATGATCCCCTGGTGAGCTTTTGATAGGATACCCTTCCTTTTGCACCAGGGTGAAAGAGCAGAGGAGGCTGCTGTCCTGCTAAAGTTCTTTATTCCATAGTTTTCCAAAGGCAGAGTTTGAAGGGAGTACATGTAAAGGCCAAGCAGCAACAGCAGCAGCAGCAGGCGGCAAACAGCAAGCAGAGGAGAGCTGGGGCGGGGGGGAGCAGCCTCTTCTTCTAATTGCAATTAATAACTTTTCTTACAGAAGTAAGAAAAGTTATTTGTTAATTGACCAATATGATTAACATACGATTCTAGTTATTCTTTTCTTAACCTATCCTGGTCTAATTCTAACAGTCGTAGGCCTTACACAAGTATCACATAGGCAATACACAGAGATGCGTATACAATTTCTATCAGCTCTTATTGTTTATGTGAACATTCTATCTAAAAAATGTGAACATTCTATCTAAAAATGTGAACAGTATAGTTCTATCTACATTTTGTCTAAAATAGAGAAATTCTGTTCTTACTGTGCTGCAGCAAGGACTGTGTTTAAGGTCTCTGCTGCAGCTTTTCAGTATTTAGAGCACTTAGCATATTTTTTTACTAAAAGTTACAAATCTATATTTCTATTTCACTTTGGTGTGACTTCATGTATCTCAGCTTATCCAAAGGTTTTAATTCAATCCCTGTGCTTCGGCTTTCCTCTGGGCCTGAGTCCAGAGGGGCTTTCACTCCAACAGTCCCCTGAGAATGTACATATTAGCAGCCACAGTCCTTAACCTCACCAAGGTGCAGAATTTTTACTCACTGCATCATTTCAATGGATTATGCATCTCTTTCAGACACAACCTTCGCAAAAATCTTTCTGTGAAGGCCTTTATCACATATTTCTCTAACAAGAGTGCTTCATCATCATAATGTAAGCTGATTTATTTTAATTCAGTATGGTCTGAGGCTAATATAGCTATATTCCAACTCTTTTATGATATTTTGGTCCAATTTGTCCACTATATTTCTGTGCCACAGCATAAATAATCTCAGACTTAATGTGAAAATGTGAACACTGGGCTAGTCTGGGCAAGCGACTTCAATTTCAATATCCTCTTTCCAGTGTGATCATCAGTAGAAATAATAAAAACACCTGTAACTAGGATAAACCCCCATTTTCTCCTCTTTTGAAAGGGACACACTTTTTTTTATGCTTCAGTTGATCAACAGTCTTGACTACTCCAAAGCTGAATCAAGATAGTTACCCTTCCTAGAGCAACATTAAGCAATGCAATGCTTGATTAAACCTTCTTTTCAGTGCAGAATTCAGCCTAAATAAATGTAACCTTTTAGCTAGTTTACCAAAGAGATAAGAAGAAAAGAAACAAATCAAAAAAAAAGGTTTCTATTTTAGATTATCCTAATCCTGCACTGAGTTCCACAGTTGAGATAAAATTAATGGATATGTATTTTTTGGACTGCGTACTAAAGTACCCTAATGCCAGAGGCATTCTGAACTTTCACTTCAAATAAAAATGCATATATACAAAATAAAATTAACTTGATTTTTTTATGGCAATGTAAGTAAGAAATATTTTCTCTTGTGCAGGAACTGTGTACTTTATTGCAAAAGTTAAATGAATATTGTTTGTGAGGTTCAGCTTTGAAATGGTAGAACAGTCAGGATACAGTTTTTCAAGCTAGAGTCTTTACAAGACCTTCAGGAAATATATGCCCAGACAGTACCTTACAAGAACAGGAAGATTGAAATCTCTGAAGAGTTTTATTTCATAATACCAGAATAGGACAGAGGACGAGCTTCAAAGCTATGTAGGAGAACCACACAAGTACTTGTTGAATACTGTGGGAGACAGGGGAAGTGGAAAATGGCTGTGGCACTCGTATTATGACATGCTACTGTTGAAGTCTGAGGAACAAGGCCAAAGAGAGGTGGAAAACCAGTAACAACCAAGGGAAGGTCATTACTACAGACAAATTCTCAAGGGTTAGCTGGGTGACTGAGCTGCTTCTGCTGGTATCTTATTTGTATCCCTTCAGAGCTCTGTCATTCAGAATCAAGCCTTCTATATCACAAAACACAGTCAGCTAAATGTTGATAACACCTTTCAAAGTAAAATGTTTTTATTTTCTTTAATCTATTACTAATATATAAAAAAAGACAGCTTTGAAAAGCAATTTAGAATATCCAAAATATGCCAAAGAACTGCAGTGTGTGCTACACTCTGTGTCCAGGATTTTTTGTATTTAAAGGGGATTTTAAAATGTGTATTTCTCATGGTATACATATTTATTTCATGGAGCATAGAACCTGGAATTGATTGACCTAGGATACAGAAGTTTCAAATCTGGGAAAATGTTTATAGTACTTCAGACCTTTTAGCTGTTAGCTATATTCTCACAAATACTGTTGTTGTAAGTGAAAGGGTAACAATCTAAAAACTTACTTTAGAAAAGAACTCTAGACCAGCAATGACTGTGATCCTGAGTCTGAGAATGCTAAGAACCCAGGAAGCTTCTGAATCAGACATGGAAGATCACTCATAAAAACAGAGCAAGCAAAATATGGATGTGATATGATGCAGTACAAGTGGTCATTTTAATATATCTTTCTCTAGAAGAGATTGATTGTGAATGGTTGAAGCTTTACCTTCTTACTTGTTCCTTTTCATTAACTGGTTTTCCCATTCCTTTCAAATTTTTAGGTTCTTTTCCATTTATTTCTGTTTAACTTTTTTTTCTCTCTTGTTCATTTCTTTATTTGTCAATATTTTCAATTATTTTCTTTATACAGAGCATGAAATATAAGTCAAGAGCTCCTCAATTTCTTTTAATGCAATCCTTTTGCCAAGTGATAGTGTGACAGATTAGACTCTGAATGATTTTGTAGAAGGCATACTCGGTAAGAACCCTGTTCTTCCATTCTTTCTCGAGGTTAGTGTAACCTTTTGACACACAGAAGTTCATTCATGTCAGTGAAGATGTTAATAAAATTTTGCTTAGTTGCATAAAAAACTTTACCTTCTTCTGATTCTATTTTAAAAACATTAAAAACAGATCATTAGACCAAATAAAATCAGCATAAAGGGAAGCATGAACACATACACAAACTAAAAATAGTAGAAACCCTTCTTAAAAATCAGGCAGCTCCAAAATCTACAAATTCTCTAAGTAAAGATCATCAATTATCTTTACTTGGCAAATGAAAGGCAATAACAGTAAAATGCATATGAGCACCAACTGTGATGTGAAATTTAAGGCTCTAAAACTTCATTAAAATCAGACTGGTAATGATGTACCATATGCACTGGGCTGCATTTGCCCGAGGATCTCCAACCTGTGGCTCATTTCTTCTGTCACACCACCTCTTTATAAGAATGACTCAGAGTGCTTTGTTGAAGTGCTTAGGGGCTGACAGGCAGGGTAGGTGTTTCAGAAATAATCATTTGCTTCATTATACCCTGGTGGATTATAGACATTTTCTGTTTATAGGAGAATCTGAGGCTTTCATTTCTAAAGTGAACTGAAGACATGAAACAAAGCTGTTAACAAGTATTCTGGCAATTTATGCTTTCTGAATAGGAAACTGATTTTTTTTTTTTTTTTTAGCAAGTGTCATGGTTTGACACTAGTTCAGCACCAGGCACCACAAAAAATTACTCACATATTTTCCTCTGCTATAGCTGAGCAGAGGGGGAGAGAATTAAAATTTCACTTTCATGAGTGAAATAAGGATCAGTGGAAAAACACTTTAAGGCAAAACAGGTTCCAAACTTAAATAGTATAAAGAAGATTTATTATTAACAGAATTAAAAGTAAAAAGGGTAATGAGAACCAAAGCTAACTTTCAGAACACCTTTCTTTCCCAGTCCCTCCCTCCTTCTACTAACTGCACAAGGAAACAAACATGGGATTTTGGTCAGTGTTTCACTTCTTAAGAGCCTTTCCTCATGTTTAAGGAAAAGAGGTTCTTCTGCTGTGCTGTGGGATCCTTCCTATGAGAGATAGTTCTCTGTGAACTTTTCTAGCATGGTTTCAACCTTCACATGCAACAGCCCACCCAGACATGCTGCAGATGGGAAATCCCTCCCACGGGTCATGCAGTCTTCCCACAACTGCCTAGCGTGGATCATAGTAGTTCATGGGGTTTAGTCTTTTAAGGATGAGCTGCTCTAATTTGAAAATGAAAGCTCTCTTCGCCAATCTCCAAAAGCAAGGGTCATCTCCGTCTGTTTTAGTTCTTTATTAGATCACAGCTTCTCAGCATCTACATGCTCCAGTGTGAGCACTCCTTTTCATGTGGATCTCTGCACCCCCCCGTGCACCTCATGAATTATTGGGAAGCAGTTTGTTGTATTATACTCCTCATCACGGCTTGCAGGAGAATCTCAGCGCCAGCACTTGTAGTGCCTTCTCCCTCTCCCTTCCCCCTTTGACTTCAGTGCCTTTGACTTCATGTTGGCCTTCCCCATGTGACCTCTCTTTTCCCTTTTCTCTGGCTTGGAAGAAAATTGGTGTCTGTAAGTTGCAGCTGAGAGGCTGATCTTGTCTGGGCTCTGCATTGGGAAATACTCACCGTGTCTCTCACTGCCGGCTGCGTGGTGTTTCTGCCTGGTTCCACATGGGCCGTGCCAGCCTCAGGAGGGGTGTGGTCCCAAGGTCCTGGCCTCAGGAGGGGGCCTGGCCGCATGGTTTTGGCCACATGGCTGCTCAGGGCACTGGGGTGGCCCTCCCCCACCAAGGGGCACAGCCCCAGCACCTCGCTGGGAAAGGGCCAGCAGCCCTCTCTGGGAAGGGACCCCATGCCCCTTCCCACCACCACCCCTCAGAGGGGAGCAAGAAAAACAGAACTTCTTGCAGTTTCTCCTTTCTTAAATATGTTATCACAGAGGCGTTATCAGCTTGTCTAATTGGACTGGTAATTTGCCCATCATCAGAGCTGTCAGCGATTGGGTCTGTGCTGGATACAGAAGGTTTGAATTCTCCTGCCCCCACAAACCAAGTTTTGTTAAACCAGCACAGCAAGTAGAAGGGATTTTTAATAGCCTTTTACGGAAATAACTGATAATGAATTTGGATAGTAGATTTCAGAGAGATTATAAAAATATATTAACCACGTAAGATAGATGGTAGACATCATAGGTGAAGGGCAGCATATTTCATTACCAGCTCTTGAACAATTTAGTCCTCATGTGCTTATTTTATTATTCTGGTACTTTAGTCTCTTATTTGTAGCTCACCTTTATAAATTATTCAGAACCTTTTCCCTTTTCAATGCTTTCATATATAAGCTCCCCTTAATGCCACAGCTTGATATAGCTATATGTGGAAAGTAAAATAAGTGCTTTGAGATGAACCTTCATCTTATTATAAATAAAGATGAAAGAAAGCCCATGCCAAAGCATCATTAAGCTAAATTCTTTATATGTTAAGCAAGATGAAAACCTGCTTGCACCTGAGAGATAATAACTATGCTGAAATCCATTTGATACTTGGCCATACCCTAGATATTAAAAATTAAATATCTGAACATAGATGGAATCACCTCTGAACACTGACATATTATAACAGAGGTATCTGAGTTCTCACCAGAGACAGTCTGGTGGGGATGTGTAAATTGTCTTCAGCATGTCTGGAAGTCACAGACACCCAGAAATGGAGAGAAACAAAAGCAGCAGCAATTCCTGGCTTGACTGGTTGGTTCATTTGCTTTACAACATAAGCAACCTGCTGACCAGGATATTTATCCACAGCAGGAAAGCCTGTGTTTACTCCCATTTTCTAAATAAGTAAGGGCCTTAGCCACTTAGAGAAAAGCATGGGAAGAGTGCATTCTACCAGCCTTGTAGAGCAGCAAGGGGAAAAAAATGTGATCTTAACAGCTAACACCCTCACTTAGGGAAGTACAGAGCTATATTGGACTTAGGACCACCTGTAATACTTTTCCTTTCCTTTTTCATGTAACAAAACAATTAGTGAATACATCTTATTTTTCCAGAAGTAATTTCCATGTTTCAAGTATTTTGAACATTATAAAAACAATTTAAGCATACTTTTCACAAGATTTTTTTTCAAGTTGCCTATAGCACCATTACAACATATACAATCCACCTTTTACTGAAAAAGTAAATTTCAGATCAAGTTTTGAAACTCTGGTGATCACTTGGTATTAAAGGGACATCACAGGTGAAAAATTGTTCAATGTGTTTTGTAGTGTTACTGGTGATTTATCTTGTGCTTTAAACTGAATAACTACTGGTAAAAAAAAATACTGTAAAATGATAGTAAAGAATCACTGGACTATATATTTTCCATTTCTGATTTCTCAGCCTCCTAGAACAATCTTTACCAGAAGGTGATTATTAAAAGTTAGTATTTTTTTCAGGCTGAAATACTGTAGTTAAGCTTTTAATAGCTTCATTCTTTGTTATACTTTTCTGCGTCAAGTTATACTTTAGAGAAAATGCTGAAGAAGCACATAACATCCACATGTTATGAAGAAGTGCACACAAGCAATGGTGACATGCCTCTTGCATTTGACTCTGGGGGCTAGTTGAAAGTGAACAAGCTGGTAAAAGAAACAACAATTAACAATGACTATTTATATTTAATCTGCATTCACGACACCTTTAAACAATGACAAAAATAAACAAATTCTATTCATGAAAATCTGATTTTCATCAGAGTCCATACCTGTTGTGTGATTTCTGTCATGGTGCCGAGCATTACACAGGTGTTATAAACACAGCCAGCTAGAAATCTGAAGATCAGACTGAGGAGGCTCTGTTCTCACTACATTTGGGTTGGATACTGAGGGTCTACATTTCAGTATTTGCTATGTAAACACAGAATTACTCCAAATGGAGTTCAGTTCAAACAGAAAGAGAAGCTGTTCCTAAAAGCTGAAGTTATGATGAAAAAGAATAAACATGATACAATGATTGATATTTTATAATATAGTGAAAATCTAGAAGTGCAGTCATGATTGAAGTCCTGAATCTATGTTTGGAATATCCAAGACACTAGTTTAAATAGAGGACAAATTAATCCCTATCCAAATTTAGTTTTAGATTCTTTGATAGGAAAAATGTTAAATATAGTAAAGTTCTAGTTCCACTGCCAGTTACAATCTGAGCTCTAGGTATAGGAATAAACCAATGCAGATTTAAATGTACTATAGATTAATATTTGCATAGCATAAAATGTTCATGTACCTGACTTAACCAAGACCATCATCTTCACTGCTACCACTTGAGATCCCGGGATTAAGCAAAGTAAATTTATGAAAAGTTATTTTCAATACAAAATAATGTTTATAGGCTGGTTTTATATCCTTTAGAAAGCAAAGTAGGTGCCATCCGTTTCCCAGTAAACTGAAGGTTGAAAAAGAGAATATTAATGATTTATTTCAAGTTCAATTTTTCACTTCTTATTCAGCACTGTGTCTTTTTAAACTTGCGTGTTCTCTCTATGAAATTTAGAGTTTCATAATGAGTCATATAAAACCAAGAATATTGTTTCTCTTTTTCTTTGGTTGTCTAATCTGACTACAGTTTTATCTTTGCTCTGTTCAGTATTCCCAAAATTAATAAACAAAAAACTAAAACACCCAGACTTTTATATTTTAGTATTCCACAATCCTAGTAGGCATTTGACACTGAGTTCTGTTGGAGGCACAATGTCATAATTGTTGGACCTGAATTTGGTCCAGAGTAATGAATATTTTTTTTTCAGGACTCCATGACCACCAGCATGAGTAAATGCAAGCCAGCATCATATGAAGCTGCACCCCTGGAAACATTAGGAAAGACTTTGTTTAACATATTATTTCCAACAGAAAAAAAAGGGTGTGAGATAGGTTAGATAAGCTCAAATGTACAATTCTTACATAAATAAACTTCTTTATTTGATCTTCCTTTTCTTGATGACTTAAGTAGGGTTGCTCAGTTATATCAAAACATACTCCTAAAAATGATATTTTCTTAATGACTTAATAAAATTGCTCAGTTGATGATAGGCAGCACCATGACACAGCTTCTATATGTATTCAAGGCCCTGGTAATGTATATTTTTAGTACATACAGGACATCTTAAGTAGAAAATAACTGGAAGCAAATTTTAACACCTCATGGCAGTGTTTCTACTGCTTATACTGTAGCCATCACTTAACAAGTGCATAGGAAATACTCAATAATTCTTCAATTAATTGATTATTTAGTGTCCTAGGTTACAATAGATGTATTTAAGTATTCTATTACCACCAGCTGTGGGCCATTAGCAGTTATCACCTGCTAACGACCCACCCCTGATAACAGACAATGGGCCATCAAGAAACCACCACATGACTCATGGACTTATCTCATCCTATTGGGAGATGCTCCACCCAGGAGGGAGGATCCGGGCATTCCCAGCTGGATATAAGCTGCCCTTAGAACTGCCTGGCCTCAGCCCTGTCTGCTGGGTGACCAGAGGACAAGAGCCACCACGGACCTTCAGCTGGAGACCGGACCTTCCATCGGATCATTGCTTCAACTAGACCACTTCAATGGGACTGCTGTCACCACCCTGATAGGGTGTCAGGTTGTATCTGATTTTGTCAGTGCTTTTTCCTTATATTATTTCACTTATTTGTATATTTTCCTATTAATTTTTAATCCTGACTTGTGATCTCCGACTGGTTTGTTTTCAAGCCAATACATTTAGCTTTCAAACTGGAGATCCATTTCTGAGCAGCTACATGCTATAAAAATATTGATCCCATAACTAAAACAATTCTGTTTGAAGCAAATAATCTTTAAATGGAATAACTATTTTTTTTTCTTCTGACAATAACATATGATCAGAGGAAGAGATACATTAACTGCATATCTGTATGTAACCACATATTTTAGTGTTTGTCATGCATTTCAAATTTGAAAGGAGTTTAATGACTGGCTGGGTAATCAAAGGACATCATTTTGGGGCTGCTAAACATGCTATGAAACATTTAGTATTATTAATAAAAAAAAATTAGGTTGACTCTTGATAGATAGATATATCTATCATGAGTCAACGTATTTTTTTTTTTTTGTTAATAATGCCATGCTAGTATTTAAATAGTAAATTGCTAAAATTCAATAAATAGGTCAATATGCGATTGATGGGGATGCTGATCCATCTGGGTACTACACGGCAGCATCTTTCTTTGGAGAAACCCTGCCTAGAAAAGAAAAGTGGGTTTTTCAACTCATTTAATAAATCATTTTGACAATAAACACTAGAGATTGTCTCAAGTTGCAAAATTCACTTCCAGATCTGGAACTGCATCTTACCAGTTTTTAAAAATACATTCTTTTTCTCCTTCTTACTATTAATAGAAGAGCAAGCTCTATGTAAAACAACATTTTTAGTAAAAAATAAAGTATGGAGATATATGGTTAGATTTTTTTTTTGTGCATTCTCAAATATAAAATCAAAACTACTATCACTGTGAACTAATGTCACTTTAGAATGTAGTACAAATCACTGATGCTTCTCCACTGCCTCATGTGACATATTTTTATGTCTTGAGGGCAGCACAGATCAGAGCTTCTTTTCTCTAGGATTGTCTTACACTGTATGTCAACAATACAGAATAAAAGATAGCTTGATGAGCTCTGGGAAAATATATTTACTTAGTAAATACAACTTCATAACCAGATCTTCAGTATTACTTACTTTAAAGTGAGCCCCCAAAGAATATCCATCCCCAAAAACTCAAGATGTAAAGAGGAACTAGTAGATTTGATTTAACCTCTTGTAGATAATAGGTTATCCAGTTTCATGCAGTTATACCTGGAGAGTTTAATACATTTGTAGAATAAAAATTCCTTGCTCAGTCTGTTTCTCAGTCTGAATGGAACATGCTATAGTACAGGGGATCCTCTGCTTCCAGTACTCTGTTTGTGCCAGGGGTAATTATTCTCATTCTTCTCTCTGAATACTAAAATAAAAAATATGGTTGTAAAATTTTGGTTTATTTCTAGCTAGAATATTTTTTTAACATTTCCCCTAGACACTAGTTTTATAAAACGAATTTTCTATGCTAGACAGAATAATTAAACCCCATCAGTTTACTTTCTCAACTGTCCTTACTCAGGATAGTCAATTTATTTGTCATTGTTTAGGATTCAGTAAGTAGGCTGGGCTCTTTTCAGCTTATTATGTTATGATATGTATGAGTTTCAACCCCATGAAATATTCTGTCTACTTTTTTTCACAGACCCTATGATGTCAATACCTGTTATTTAATGTAAATATCAAGACTGGATTTTCTCTCATTAACAATTCTGATGCCAACAATGGGAAAAAGATTTGATCTCCTGATTCTACATAATCTATTGTGCCTCATTCCATCCACTCTTGTCACACAATCAGATTGGAAGTTTATAATCAATTGTTTATTTTCTATGATTTTCAAATGAAATTAAAAAGACATGAAATACAACTGTATCTTGAAATGACTTCAGCAGTTGATCTTTATATATTAGTCTACCTAACATAAAATCTTTCCTATTATGCCAGCCAATATGACATGTATTTGCAGTCCTTGCATATATCAAAGGCTGAATGAGTAATGGACAGCTTTGGAATGGCACACACACGGCAAGAAGTGTGACAGCTGTCTTCATCCAGGCAAAGGTCAGCTCAGCTTTACTAGATCTTTGAATGACATCAACACCATACACAACTAAACTAAAAATCATCAGTCTGATATTTTTTCCAGGCATTCATTGCTCTTCCCAGCTTCTTGCAACAGTTTAACACAGTAAGAGGAAGGTGACATATAAAAGCAATTTCTTAGGAAAGCCATAAATGTTAATTCTTGAGGAATAAACCCCCAAAAGATAAATCTTAACAACTGGCATGGTGTTTTTTGTGCTTATTTTGGCATCGATGCAGCACAGAACTTCCTGTTTACTCCTTCTTTCTGAAGAAGGTTTGAGCACACCTACCATTTCTCCCAGGATCCACTACACACTTGATGGGAAAATGTGAGCAAGTGCATCAAACTGGCTACATCGTATTGCAAGAAATCTGTAACCAGTTTGTAGAAGACTCCAGATTTTTATTGCATTACTTTCCCACATTATATTTTCCCATTCATCTCTCCTAAAATTAATGTCTCCCAAAATTATCATGGTATTTAGACAAGTAGATGATCTACAGGAAAAAAAAAAAAACCAAAACCAAAACTAAAGTTTCTTAGGTTTTATGGCTTAGAAATTTTTAAAAAAATATGCAAATGGAAACAACTTTTGTAGACTAACTTTAATTTTCCAGTCCAAGCTGAAGGACACTTTCATGTTAAAACGTCTATTATTTATTTGTGTTCAGGGTGTGTCTAAAGGGGACTAAAATGTACTTCACAGCAATGATAAGATTTACTTGGCTGGTTGTTTCCATCTGTATAGATATTAGAGATAATACAGAGAGTAAAATCATCATTTACAATAAAAATTGTACATTTATCATTAAAACAGGATTCATCATATACCAATTCATCCTTTGGATGAATTCTCATATTGGATTTCATTGTTTCATTTATTATCTAAACATGATACAGTAAACTAGTTAAACAGCCCACACAAACACCCACAAGCAAGCAAGATTAATATCTCCCCTGATCTTCTTGTCTTTCAAGGAGAATCTAAAAAAAAAGACTCCTAGATACTCTTCACTGCTGCTTTGAGTGTCTCACAAGAAGAACTCAGTCTGAGAGAGGGTGGACAAGCAGTTGACAATTAACTTGCTACATTCTCAGATGTCTGTGTTCTCTGAAGAGCAGTGTTATACTGTGAAGTATTTTTCAATGGGCATAGATGTCTTGACATCAAGTCTTACTACCTCCCATTGCCAATTCCAGCCTTCTGCTTCCTGTGTAGTCCTTGCATTTCTAAAGGCTATTGCTCTGAGTGCAATAATGTGAGTTTGGGGACTGTGGTTCCTTTACCTGTAAGATTTTCTCCTGTGGTGCAGCTGTAACAGCTGATGCATAAGTAAAGGGCTTAGTAAGCTCCTGATACCAAACCCATCAGTTTCATACTGTATTTGTAAAATTCATGTGATTTGTCAAAAAAAGAAGTGACACTGCTGAATGAACATACAAATATGGGCTTTTTATATGGGCATTACTAAGTATGTCCTGATGGAGAGATAATTACTGAACTAACTGGATTATGCAAGAAGACTAGAAATCAAACGAAAGCTCAGAATATAATTTCTGTATAAATCCTGGTTTTATTAATTTCATTCTATATGGTTCTCTGCATGACTTATATTTTAAGCAATGCTAAGTAGTCATAATATTTATATTTTAGTCTAATTTCTGTGTGCTTACCTATGCTGATTTGATTTCCTTTTAAAAAACAAACTTTACAGATGATGCCCTAAATTAAAATCTGAGATTGAACTCCATACAGTACTACAGTGTACTGGTTCAGAGATTCCCCTCATTAAAGAGGAGAGTACCAGTTTTAAAAGGGAAATAGCAGTTTGGAGAGCTCTTATTTGCCAGAGATACTGGGTTAATTGTCACCAGGGCATGTCAAAGGCAATTAAGAGACAGGTGAAGGAAGGAGCTGCAAACTGGAGATAAGAATGAGCCCAATTCCACAATAATCTCTTAGTTGGCAAAAGTTAGTTTGCCCTAAGGTACAACAGCTCATGCTGACCCCAGTACCTTTTGTTTTCTTAGAAATAAATGTACTGTACATTTAATGGGAATGTGATCCTACTCCTGAAGATACTTAGTCAGAGGTGTGGGTATATGAGAAATTGACAATGCTAGACTCCCAAAGACAAGATGAGGATTTGAAATCACCTATTCCTTCTTAATTAAAAGTATTTATTAATTTCATCTAGAAAAAGAGGAAAGAACAATGATAATTAGGAAAATGATAGTTGACTTCTTTTCCTTTTCCATGAATGTACAATAATAGCAAGCCTATCCTTCATCAATCTTCACAATTCTTTCTCTGGTCTTTCTGTTCTAATTTTACTTCTTTTGTCTTTCCATGGCAGCAGCAGACTTTTGATCCTTATCCAAGGGAAGGTAAAATTAGTCCATCTGGTTAAGAAGTCTCAGGCCAGCCTTAATGAAAGTCGCATGTTCTATTACAATTCAACATCAAAACACCATGCCTATTATGTTGTCATATGGTATTATTGCATTTTCACTTCTGAGCCTAAGGAAATATTTTCTTGAAATCCCGTGAAAAAGTGCAAACAAAATTGGCAAAGAATCTGATCATACTGTGAGTGGCCAAGGGTAATTTGCTTTTATATCTTTGATTTATAACATAATTTTGCTTTATAACAGGTAATAGCTTGCTGAGTTTTACTGAAGCAAGTACTAAGATTAAAAAGGAGGATAGAAGAGCATCCATGCTTACAGCAGGCTAGATAAAATTTGAGGATTATCCAACTTGTTTCTAGATGTATAGTGATAATCAGCTATCATCAAACACAGATGCTGAAACAAAGAATCATGCACTGACATATCTGAAATATTTTGCCTCCATGGTGAAAACAGTGTGCAGAAATGTAGACTGAAAGCACGTGAGCTCATATACACACAAAATACACTTTGTGGTGAACCATTTTGCCCAGGATTCTCTAAACAAGACTGAGCCAGTTTATAAGGGGCACACTGAAACATACTGTGCTCCCATACTTCAGGAATTCAGTTCCCTCTATAATGCAGTGATATCTCACTCTCCTCTTTTTATTCAGAAATCATGGCTAAAAAGCTGCTGCAGGCATAAGACTTAACAGGCTGCTCATAATGACTGACAAGTTCTAGCTGGAACCCAGAAAAAGGTAACAAAGCACAAACTTGATAAGCCTTCAATAAATAAATAACTTTCCATTATTGGGATGAGAGTAGGTGAGGTGGTTAGTGCTCTGGAAATGAAAAAAGACAGTTAATGTAAAATAGAATATTAGGATGTTTTTATTTTGTTGTGGGGTTTTTTTTTTGTTTTTTTTTTTTTTTTTCCAAGACAGATAAGGCAATAAATAGATTCATATGAATCTGTTATTTGGTCACTAGCAACTAAATGCAAATTTTAAACTTTAAAGGAAAAGGAATGTCCATTTCTATCAAGGGTAACTTTCACTGAAATTAATTCTTTAAGACTTAAGTCTGGATGTCTTCCTTAGTAAATGTAACACTATCTTCTGAGATTTTTTTTTTATGAAAAGATATTTCTTATATTTACAGTCCTTTGCAAACAAAAGAGCTTTCAGCTTTTATAAATCTGATGACTGCTTTTATCCTCTTCATCCAGATTTTTCAGAAGGAAGTTAATAGAGGTCATCTAGATAAATGATTACCCTGCAGAATAGAAGGACCTTTTGATCAGTAAATAAAGCTGCAGAAGAAAGATGTTATGGTTAATTCTAGCTGGGTCATGGAACTTTTTTTATCAGGAAACAACATCCTGTGTGACTCAGGCTTGAACTACAGCTTTGCTATAAACTTTGTGTAAAAACAGTGCATAGATGAACTACTCCAGAAGCTCATCATGGCATATAATTGCTGTAATAAAGATAAAAATCACACAACATGTAATTTATTTCTAGCTTTTTGTTGTATTAATTGTGGTAGTAACTAAAACCCAAAACCCCATTTTACTAAGTCCTGTAAAAATTGATGACTGAAGAATGTATCTGTATGATTCTGAGTAATCTCAAGAGAAGATCAGGGCATTAATGGGAATTCTTTTTAGAAAAAGATTAAAAAATAATGGTGTTCTGTTTGAAAGATAATATAGTTGTCTTTCCATGCAACTAATTAATTTCCAGATTTCAGTAATGACCCATAAAACCCCTTTCTTAATTACCACATTGCTGTATTTTTCTAATTCTTTTGCTTCAAGTGACATTTTTGTTTTTATGGGACCAAACACAGGCTACTTAACTTTAAAAAACATTCACTGAATAGCTGGTATGAATAATGAATATTGAAGAGTTATCATCTCCTTAAAGTTGTCCGATGGTGATGTCCATTTGTATTCACTAATAAGGTTTCAAGGCCTGAGTTTCATGCATGCTTCATCAGCACTTAAATGGTCCCCTTCTGGAACTTTTTGGCTAATACCACGTTACCTCATGCTGTATTGTCTTTTTGACGTTGAGGAGCTGTGCTTGCATTTGAGATTGAGTTCACAGCAGCTTCAGGTAGTCATCTACCACCTGAATTCTTTTAGACTATCAGCTCTTTGATGGTGAGACTCCTTAGGTTCTGCATTTGCACAGTGTTATGATGATAACATAGAAAAGAAGAAAGCTAATGGAGATGACAGTGGAGTAAATCAGGACAACAGAGATTTCAGAAACATTTTGCCTGACATAAATGATACAACATACAGTTAGTCAGGACCAAAGAAGGAAAAGGTATCAATAGTCAACATGACTGGCAATTTATAGGTTTGTGAGTATTTGGTAAAATACTATCCATTTTTAGCATTTTCATTACTTCTACAAGCCAGCACACACATGAATCTCTGCTTCTCTCACTTCATGACTGCTTTAGCTGTGTAAGGTGTAGCCCCTGAGATGTCTGATGATGAGGCTGGATGTTTGGATGTTTCCCTTTGCAGAATTCCCTGCATGATTTACATGTTTTGAAACATGTTTTTCTACAAATTGTATTTAAAAAGTGCATAGGCCAGCAACACATAATACATTGAGCTGAAACTGCAAGAGCCATCTAATTTCTTTCAGCTAGAAAGAAAGGAACTGCTGCACACATGTGATTGAATATGCCTTCAAAATATCAGTGAGGACCACTCTTATTTTCTTTGGCTGAATCTTACCAACTGCTATTTCAAAAGCAAAGCATTCCAAACATGGCTGTGAAAACTCACCAAGGATAATTTTTTTTGAAAATGAAATGTAAATTATGAAGCAAATATTATCATAAGGTCCGAAGTAATCCCAAGCACAAGTACAGGCTGGGCAGAGAATGGATGAGAATAGCCCTGAGGAGAAGGATTTGGTGGTGTTCATGGACAAGCTCAACATGGTACAGTAGTGTGCAGTTGCAGCCCAGAAAGCCAACCACATCCTGGGCTTCATGAAAGAAACACGACCAGCAGGTTGAGGAAGGTGATTCTCCCTCTCTTTCTGCTCTTGTGAGACCACACCTGAGTCCTGCATCCAGCTCAGGTTTCCCAATGTAGAAAGGATGTGGACCTGTTGGAACAAGTCCAGAGGAGCTCCACTAAGCAGATCAGAGGACTACAGCATCTCTTTTATGAAGACAGGCTGAGACAGCTGCTGTTGTTCAGCCTGGAGGTTTGATAGAAACATTATAGTAACCTTCCAGTACCTGAAGGGGGCTTCAAGAGATCTGGAGAGGGACTTTTGCTGAGGGCATGTAGTGATAGGACTAGGGGAATGGCTTAATCTGAAGAAGGATAGATGTAAATTAGATATTAGGAAGATAGTCTTTACTCTGAGAGTGGTGAGACACTGAAACAGTCTACCCAAAGAAGTTGTGGACATGCCATCCCTAGAAGTGTTAAAGGCCAGGCTGGATGGGGCCCTGAGTAACCTGGTCTAGTGGAAGTTCTGTCACTTGGCTTGGAAAATGCAGCATTCTGCTCTCGGCATTTCAATACAAGAGAGATGTGAAGACATTGGTAGAATTTCAGCAGAAAACAAATATGACTAAGGGATTTCTTAATCTTCAGTGAGGACATACCAGAACTAAATACATCTAATCTGGTCAAATGATAATATAGTGGAAGAACTTCTCAACTGTGTTAAAGGTTGTGGAATTAGAATTCCAACTGGAAAGAAATAGAACCTTTAGCATTTGAAGGGTACATAGTAACTGTGGTTATTGAGATATCAATAAGGGAAAAAAAATTAGGGAAACAGAAAATTAAAGACAAATTTCATTGAAAAATATTAGTCCAGTTGCAACTTTATCAACCTATGGAGAAAATACTATATTTACAATTAACTATGATTGGAAGAAAAAATGTCCACAAAATTACAAAAATTATTGCTCTTTAAAAACAAAACAGAAAACAGAAAAGCAAACTGGATGTTAATTTTCTTTAGTTTTCTTCAAAACCAGTTATTTACTGTAGTAATTTTGAAATGTGGTAAAGATAAATGCCTTTTAATATATAAATACTCAGGCTTTTAATCACCAAAACTTGCAGAAGTTCAAGAAACACAGATTGTAGAATTTGCAGTCCAGTTTTAATGCTGATGTAGCAATAGGCATAGGATGTCTTCAGTGGTGTTCTCCTGCCTATGGACAACCTGAAACTAGCAAACAAAGAAGAAAAAAAAAGGTGAAAAAGGCCACATGAAAGTCCACAGTTTTACACGCAACTTCATTGACAACTTGGACTGTAAAAGAAAATGAAAAAATGTGTTATCAAGATGAACAAAATTTTGTGAAACATATAAACTGCAGTTGTGATACCGCTCATTCTCTAGGACTTTGATATGCAAAAAAAAAAAATAGCTACACAAAAATTTATTTCTCCCTCTTTAAGAGTACTAAAATCAGATAGTCTGGCTTGGAACATGGATAAAACAAAGTTATGGTTATTGAGAAAGAGATTGTTAAGAAAGAGATCTGCTGTGTGTGGACAAGTACAGAGATTACTTAGAAAAAGTAGTTGTTCAAAGTAGTTCTGTTCCCTGTTTCTCCATGAAAAATGTCCAACGATTGAAATCTGGACTTGTGGAAACTTTGTCTTCTACAAGCACCGTTTTAGTTGCCCTTCCAGAGTAGGTATTTAGTTAAATATGTAGGAGAACATGCAGTACTGTGAAATATATCCATCCCACAGAACACACTGTAGGTATTGCAGTTTAGGAATGGTGTTCATTTGCTTACTTTGAAATACAGGCTAACAAATGTGGTAAAAGATATCTTTAAAGGCTGGGTTTTGACATTAGAGAAAGCACATAAATTAGGTACCAAGGTTCAACTTACTGAAGTTTGTAATTATGGATATTAGAAGGGTTCTATAAAGCTAGGAAATTCTGTAAGAGTGTATGAGTTTCTTAAAATTAAGTTATATACACTCTAACACCATTCAGTTTTGGGTTTTTTTTCAGAATAAATAGCATGTGTGTTTCTGGCAACAAGAAATTATTTTTGTTAAATTTAAATCTTAAATAAAACACTCAGTTTCTGAATTCTGTGTCTTCTAAATTATTCCTGTGGTTTCTGAGAGGAAAACTCATGCAATTTTCAGTGTGATTCTCAAACACGCATTTTAAATATCTTCTATTTATATTAAATTTACAGGAAATAAATATTTTGAAAAATTCTATGAAGATATTATTCTTATTAGATCTGCCTGCAAGAAATATTTGAAAACCATTGCCTTCAAATAACTGACTTTCAACACCCCATAAAGATTATTAAACTTCAAAAACCTAAATTGGTGTACAGAAAAAGTTATTCCTTTCTTGACTTACTAAATGGCATTTTGTCCCTCTGGTGTGCTAATATTATATCAAATTAACTTCAGTTTGCCAAAGTTCTGCTACTGATGTCCTAAAATACATCTGAAAAATCATTCTACTACTGATTTCTTTTTCTTTAGACAAATTTGCCATAACACTAAATTAAACATAATAGGCTTTATTGCATATTTGCTGTTTTTCCTCCATGTAAACAGAAGGCTGGCCAGCTTGGGGCTTGTCTGCATGGAGATGATATGAAACATTAATATGAAGCAGTAGAAGGCATGATGATTCAGTCTGTAAGGTAGTTAGGTTAACACTATCACTTCTAACCACATGAGTGCTTTTAGTTTAAAATAGTTATATAAGAATGCTGTATCTTAATTATTCTTCTCTGTTTTTAGCAGAGGGAGGTATACAGAGAGGTTTAACTTAATTTCCAAGAACATTCTGTTCCATTTAATTTCCATGCACAGTGAAATCCTAAATTCCTTAAGAAAACCGGAGCAGGTCTATTTTGTCACATTTGAAATTTTCTATTTGGAAAAGCAGCTTCCACTGGCAAAGAAGAGATTAAAATTCTATCTTTTGCAGCTGGTTCATAGCTGGAATATAAATGTGTTGCTTATGTGAGTTTCTTGCAGTCCACTTAAGAGTAATGTAAAACCTCCTATCATATCTCTCTTATTAAGACTGGCTGAGAGAGTTGGGCAGGTTCAGCCTGGAAAAGAGAAGGCTCCGGGGAATATTTCAGTACTTAAACAGACCTAAAAGAAAAGTGGAAAGAGAATTTTTAGATGGACATGTATTGATAAGACATGGAAGAATGGTTTTAAATTGAAAGAATGTACGTTTAAGTGTGATATTTACTCTCACCGCCTTTATTCTGGGAACAGATTGCCCAGAGAAGATGTGGATGTCCCATCTCTGGAGGTGTTCAAGGTCATATTGGATGGGGCTTTGAGCCACCTGCTCTAGTGGAAGGTGTCCATGCACATGGGAGAGGTTTGGAACCTCTACGGGTCTTTCCAATTTTGATTCTAAGTGTGACCTATATTTAAAACAAGTTTCACAGAGAAAATCGAGTCAGGATCCCCTATGAAATTATTTTCCCAATAAACTTGAATTCAAAATTTAACAAAGAACTAACTGTAAGTTGAGTATCATTAAAAAAAAATTACTTCTATCTCCTCAATAAATTGATTGGTCTGTTTTAAGTTTCATATATTTAAAATGCAAAGTGAAATGTAGCAGATTAAGACTTTGTTGAACTTGGAAAACTATGACCTATCACTCTGTGATTTGGAGAGAACTGTCTGGCAATTGCTTTCTAACAGTCTTTTTTTTTTTTTTTTTTTTTTTTTTTGTAGTAAACTGAAAATAAACACAGAATTTAAAACATAGAATTTAAAAAGAAAAAGTGCATGAGCCTGACACCTGAAGTTGAAATGTGAATATATGCATATAATAAGTTAACATGTTTTCCTTGCAGACATAAAGGTCGCATGTAAAACAAAATGAAGAATTTCTTATTTAAATGTCAGAATATCTTGTCTATTGCTGTCAATTTCTATGCAAGTGATTGCATAGAAAGAAGATTAAGCAAGGTATTTGGGATCAACCATATTTGTTGGGTTTCATAACAAAACTGATATTAATTTCAAATGAATGCTAGATCAAACTCTGGAAAAATACCAGTAAAACATCTGGCATGACTAGCCAGAGAAAGGTTATTAAGATGAAGGGGAATCTAAAGCTTCTAAGAAGCCTGGTTATGAGGGTGTATATATTTAGAGGTTCCAGTACTTGCAGTCTGGCTCATCTTCCATCTAAGTATCTTCCTAAAGAGTATTACCAAAGCTTTCCTAGCATCTGTAATGTCACATAAGCCCTTCACAGATATAGGAATGACAGGGGAGGGAGAGAGTTACCAGCAGTCCAGTGGGGAAGGGGTAGATAAGGCTCATGAAGGAAGAGCTGGGAGTGATGTGAACAAAAAGGAACACAAATTCAACAAAACAGGGCTTAAAGCAGAGTCACCTCAAGCATTGGTGTGTAAGCAAGAAAGTGCCAGTAGGCACATTATGATAAAAGCACCCAGACAATTTCAGGGAAACAAGCATCCTGGGGGTCCTTTCTGAAGTGCCTGCACACAACTTGTCGCATGGAAAGGGGGAATCTCCCCATCCTTAGTGTGGGGAGATTTCCTTGACCCTTACTGTTTGATTTGTCTGTCAGCATCTGAGGAAAGCCAAAACCCTTATGCCTGACCAGTCTGCCTTCATCCCTTTATGGGGACACTTCACTGAACAGTTACTGGATTGGAGGGCAGTTCCACTGACTTATGCAGGGAAATACAGAACTTATTCAGGGAAATACACCAACAGAAAAAGGGAGACCCCTCAGCAGGTCTTCCCACTTTATGACCCCTTACTGGGTCTTCCACTTTCGTGTGAGTATGTTCTCCACTGACAGCAACTTCCAAAGCCCCTGAAGTACTCTCACAAACAGTTTACAGAATAACACTCTTGATTAATATAAAATTATGATAGGTTAAACGTCAAGGACTGCCAGTGATAGATAGTATCTGACTGCAAAAACATGTTCAAAGCAATACACAGACAAGCTCTAACCCCCAGTAAAACTATTCAGTGGGCATAGAGTACAGTTTTTACCCCATAGGCATCCCTTTGGGGGACAAGACAAGTTCAGCCCATTGACTGATCCCAGCAGTTAAGATGGAGTCTTCCCTAACTTTTCACCTGTCTCAGCTTACTTTTAAATTATTTTTTTATGTTGAAGTGGAGCTTGAGTGATTCTTGTCATATCTTTGTAGATGATTGGTGTAAGTGTCCCGTTTCACTCTTAAAGAGAGTCAATAAAATATAAAGTGTATGCCCAGTGAAAGGTGGTTGTACCTTGGAGGCAAGTAATTTTGAGATAGGAGTGTTAAGTTAGGCTATAATGAGCCAAGTTCATCTGAGGAGAGTGATTTCAGTGCACTTGTTGGCTCAGCAGTAAAACATCTTCTCCAATGTCCTTTGGATGACTGGTGCTGTGCAGTTTATCAGCTGCAAAGTACCACTGAGTTCCCCTCCCTGCAGGGATTTCAACAGAGCCTGGCCATGTTTCCACTCTCCTTCACCCTCCACTCCATTCCTCTTCACAGGTGCTTTAGGACTGATTGTATATATTAGGAATCATCATGGAATAGGTTTTGCATGTGCCAACCACACTTCATCCAGGGAGCAGCGGCTGTATTTTACCCTGTAATTTCCACACTGTTATAACTCTGATAGGATGTGAATATAACTTCTAAGTTTCCTCTAATTTCACCCCCAGCCATCCTTCCACACAAATGCACATGGTGTGGGAAATAAATCTGTGGGCAGTTCTGTGGCTATGATCTTGTTGGGATCATAGAGACGTGATGGGACGGCTTGCATCCCAGCTTGGAGCACTGCAATATCAGCATGCAAGTATATCAGTGGCAAAAGAAAGATTAGGTTTTGTGTGTGAATGGTGCAGGAACCTTGCTGACAGGGCATTGAAAAAGGTGAGATACTGAAGGTCTTCACTACTTCTGTCTTTAGAAGTAAGACCAGCCATCAGAAGGATTCCAAAGATGCAGAGGCCAAAGAGAAAATCTGGAACAAGGAAAACATACTGTTGCAAGAGGATCAGTTCAGAGAATATTTAAGCAAACTTGTCGTACTTAAGTCCATGAGCCCTCATGGGATGCACTCAAGTGCTGAAGGAGCTGACTGATTTACCAGAAGATTGGTAAATCAAAGATAAAACCAAGCTTTTCATCATCACTGACACATGATATAAGGAAAAGTTTTTAAAACACCAACACAGGACTAGAAGAAATTTGAGCAAAAGAATTGGACTTCAGAATGAAATTGTACAGAAAACAGAAGAGAAGGGAGATTGAAAAAAGTAGGTAAGAGGTAGTTACCAAGGTGTGTATTCATACAAAGTATCACGTGCAATAAAGAGGTATTAGTGTATGCCAGAAAATGAAAGCAAAGGAAGTAAGAAAACAGTATCTATACATACTTAGAAGAAAAAGAGTATTGTGAAGACACAGAAACTCTCGCAAAATGCAGTAGTGAAGAATTAAACAAAAAACTTAAAATACTGAATTTCTAAATAGCTATTTTCACTTTTTTCCCCCACTTTAAAAATGATGAAAAAAAGATAATATAAGAAATAATAATATGAAAGTATATTATGCCAGAAGCAGAAAAAGGGATTAATGATAATAGCTGAAGAGATTGAGACCAAAGAGTAAACAGGGCATCTGTCCACATGCTGTTTGAACAGTGAATAATTCATAGAGAACAATCAGGATCCCACTGCTGTGAAAATTATTTTAGGATCCACCTTTTGCAGTAGGAAATTGCCCCAGTAGCTAATCTTTAAAGTTATGTTTACAGTTCTCTGGGACAGAAGGAATGTCAGAAACAGTGTAAAAGAAATACAGTGAGTGGTAAAATTACAGAACCAGTAGGACTGAGAGATGTAAATTACCCTGCTTCTCATGCCTTTCAGACTGAGAATTCTGAAAACTAAGCCAGGTTTGTTAAATGCCAGATCTTAACTAGTCAGATTCTGAAGTTTTTAAAGTTTCCTTAACTTGTGACATCTAATTAATGTGATGACACAGTTCTGAAGCATTTGTCCATAGAACATCAACTGCTGAGAAGTCTTCAGCAAATAATTTTTCAACTTCTCCATTAGAATTGATCTATGAAAACAGTTCTCTGTAGTAGATACAAAGAGAGAATGGGGAACTGAAGCCAAACCTATGTGACAAATTTCTATGGCATAGTTTTTTTGAAGACTGGTATAAGATTTTATTGACATCTTTCAAAAAGTCTGCATGTAGCTTTTCTTGTACACACAGACACATATGTATGAATATATTCATATTTATGCATGCACACTACTTCTGCTTTCACAATAGCACAGCCTGTAAAGTTTTGTTAGCAAAGTTGTGCAGCTATAGATCTTCTTTGACTAGTACCTCCCTGTAAAGCATAGAAGTTTTACTTAAAGTAGAACACAGTTATGGTTTGACAAATATGAACATCTCTAAATAAAACAATTTCACCCTGCCATTTAGCAAGATAACTAAAGAAAAAACCTCAAAGGTTGACTCTATTAATTTCACTAGTGCCTTCATATCTTGTTACATAAGTGTTCCTTTTGTGTTTTACTATTTTATTTATGGTAACCTCTTTATAGGGGAAGCTCTATTTCAAAATCTAAACATAAGGAGAGGAAAGGTATGGGCATCTAGATAAACAACTCTCATGGAAAAATGTGAAATGTTACTTTTCAATTCATTTAATGAATAAAACCAATAACTATGAAATTATTCACTAGCACAGTGGATGATTAACATTTAATCTAATCTCTTTTTAAATCATTCATATAAATTAGTTTATATGGGATTCATTCACCTGTCCTTATGCTAGTCATTTTATAAATAACCCACTGCTTGTCAGTCTGCTGAATAATGAATTCTCATCAGTTCTGTATTCCCTTGAGAGTTATTTTAAAATGCAATCTGTTATGTGAAATACATGTTCCTGATTTAAAAAAAAAAAAA
>VXAC01001403.1:512003-563146 GCA_013399225.1 Rhipidura dahli
AAAAAAGACATGAGAATATGAGCTCTAAAATAATGGTGTCAGTTTTTAGAATCAAGCCTTACAAAAATTTTTCTGCTACCAGTGAGCAGTCATCTGACCTTCTCAGTTTCTTGTGATGCTGCCCAATCCCTTTCCCTCTACCTGTCCCCCCTCCCAACCCCCATCCAGCCCCTCACCTGGTAGATGCCAAAAGCTGACTCAATATATTTCTTCCCTGTTTGGTGCCCTCTTTCCCCACATCATTTACCTCTTGCTACATGCAACCCTGAACACGCTTTGTTTTGGAGCAAACTTATATATCTTGAAGAAGCTCTAGGTGTTACAAACCCAGGGAAGTGTTGCTTCAGAACACAAACTGTGTGGTGGCCGGTGAGCCTACAGAACAAGGGACAGAGCCCAATGGTGAGACAGTCCCCAGTAACAAAGATCGTCCCCAAGTCAGGGTGAACAGAAGAGGCTTCCCCCAAGATGCTTTGCCCTGCTATGTTAATGTACCCCAGTTCTGTTTCCCTGGTGGGCCCTGTTGGCCTCCCTGCCCCTTTGTTACCTTATATGTCCCTGTCCTAGGACGTTCTCCCCTCCAGTTCCCCGCACTGGCCCTTGCCCCTTCGCCTGTCCCTCAGAGCTCCCTATTGGCTCCCATTCCCAAATCCCGCCTGTGTACCGCCCCCGTGCCCTCAGGTCATTGGTCTCTGATGTTCCCTCTGCTCCCGTATATAAACCTGGACCCTCCATTGTTCTTTGTTTTCATCCCTTGAACTCTTTATGAGTGTGGCTGCATTAAACATCATCCATGGAACCCCATATGGAGACCCTTCCCAGCTGTCATTGACCCATTATCCGTGTGTGTGTGTGTGTGTGTGTGTACATGTGAGTGAGTGTGTGCACATGTGAGTGAGTGTGTGCACATGTGAGTGAGTGCGTGCTGGTCCTGCCGAGCAGCTTCGCCTTGGAGGTGCTTTCAGGAAGGTTGTGACAACTCATGCTCCGGCACTGGCAAGCTGCACGGTCTGTGACAAAACTGTCCTGAGTTTGTCAGCGTCCTCACTAATCCTGGTTTTCTTTGACAACAGACTCATTGATACTTTTTACCGTCTAATTCTTTATGGCCTGAAATAAAAACAATCTGATGTGTTATCTAGAGTAGAGAAGGCACAATCAGTCCCATGTCAACAGTTCAGCCATGACCAGTGAACAGGAGAGAGTTCTGTTTGTTTTTAAGATTTCATCTGTATTGGCTGTTGATTGTAAATTGTACAAACAGGGAAGGACTGTTTGATAAACTGCTTGAAAAAATGAGGAGGCTGCTGAACAATCAAACATTGGTGCATTCTCAAAGTAGCAAAAAACTAAGTTAGAGTTTAGTGGTTTGTATCTCACCATTACTGCTTTTAAAAACAGGAAAAAACCTGCAAAACAGCCATGTCTATATTATAAATTGTCAGGCTCAAGTTTAGGTAAGGCATCAGTTAATTTATTTCTCGGATTTTCAAAAACAACAAAGAAAAGTTTCAGTATAACAGGTTTTCAAATTT
Organism: Rhipidura dahli; assembly: GCA_013399225.1. Taxonomy (NCBI): domain Eukaryota; kingdom Metazoa; phylum Chordata; class Aves; order Passeriformes; family Rhipiduridae; genus Rhipidura; species Rhipidura dahli. Next base: position 513,539 of record VXAC01001403.1, read on the forward strand.
TTAAAGTCCTGATTAAATTCTAAGAGACCAAAGGATCCTTCTAATTAAAAATGTAGTAAATTTAGGATGCTGAAGCTATAAACACTTGATTTTCATATCATAATAAAGAATCACAGATGCTTTAGCCAGAAAGCTGACCTGCTGGTTTTTAGTAAACCTTTATTTTAGTCATTTAATTAATTCTTGGTTTTGTTTGGGCCAGTCCTAACCTACTATTTTTAATTGTTTTGTTCATTCTATATTTCAATCTACCAAGTCAGACGCCTTGTGCTAATCAGAGAGAGGAAGGCTTCTGCTGACCTTATATAACATGCATTTATTGAAGGCAACACAGGTATATTTGCATCAATTACAGGTGAGATCCTGTATCCTGAAGAGAGTGCATATGCACTCATTCATGCATCATCTTAGATGTATGTCCTAGGTTACAGTAGATGTATTTAAGTATTCTATTACCACCAGCTGTGGGCCGTTAGCTGTTATCACCTGCTAACAACCCACCCCTGATAACAGACAATGGGCCATCAAGAAACCACCACATGACTCATGGACTTATCCTATTGGGAGATGCCCCACCCAGGAGGGAGGATCCGGGCATTCCCACCTGGATATAAGCTGCCCTTAGAACTGCCTGGCCTCAGCCCTGTCTACTGGGTGACCAGAGGACAAGAGCCACCACGGACCTTCAGCTGGAGACTGGACCTTCCATCGGATCATTCCTTCAACTGGACCACTTCATTTGGACTGCTCTCACCACCCTAATAGGGTGTCAGGTTGTATCTGACTTTGTCTGTGCTTTTCCCTTATATTATTTTGCTTGTTTCTAATTTTTTCTATTAATTTCAATCCTGACTTGTGATCTCCCACTGGTTTGTTTTCAAACCAATACAATGAATTAACATAAATGCAAACAACTGGGATGTGAGTACCGTTCTGAGCATTCAGTGCAACCTTCCTTGCCCAACTGTGATTTCCCAAGCCTGTGTAGTCTGAGTTTCACAATAGTTTAAGCTGAGACTACTGTAATAATTAGTTGTTTTCCTGTCCATATAGCTTAAACTCTAATTATGTGCTCCTAAATATTTTCTATATGTAACCTGAGTGGTTTATTTGACTCCTTTGTGAAGCTCATCATGAGCAAAGAGGAAATTAATCCACTGACAAAACAAGTGAGTGTCTTGTGTTCTGGGCTTGACATAAGTAAGGAAGAAGGCATTTAGGGAGGGAGCATGGCAGATTAATATTCTGAGCTCATAATGCACCAATACATATATTTTTTCTTTATTACACTCTATAAATATTAGCTCAATATAACCAGGATGACATTTATGCAAATGCCTTTCATATGATCATTCCACATTCTCAGTGATTAGATTTGTTTCTTCATCCATTTAATGTTTTGTATTTTCTGCACCCAAATAGTAATCATCCTAATTTCATTGCATATTTTACCTGTGTGGTGTGCATATCCAGAGAGTAGGCACTTTGGTAGAGACAGAAATAGAGTATCATGGGAACACTTGCTTTCTTTAGGTTTATCCACATAATTTTTCTGGGTTGTCTGTTTCAAAAATGCTGCCATCTTCATAAGTAAGGGAAGCAGAGAAGTACTCTTACATGATTGAAAGACCTGAACACATGCCCTTCTGAACATAGATCCTGACATCTTTTTACTAAAGTTAGCTCTTGTTCTCATGAAATTTTTTTTTACTGCACTCATTTTTACCCCTTCATGATGAAATATTTTCCTTTCATTTTCTATGAAGCTTGCTTTCCTTTAATTGTCCAGCAGAATACACCAAGATAAAATAACAAAAAAGAGCCCTAGATAAAATAAATGCATTCTGAAGTAGGCATCATGAGAGCAGTCGAGACTGAAGATAAATTTCTGCTGCACTTTTTCATGCCAAATAATGCCATATTCTAGGCAACAGGGAGTTTTGACCTACAGTCATGTCCAGATCCAGTGAGAAAGACTGGATCTTTCAGTCAGCATAAAGAATAGACAACCTTAGAAATGCAGAGACAGAGGTGCAACATGTTAAGAGACAGAGAAAACAGTCTCAGGAAAAAATTTATGACAAAAGCTTACAGTGCTGCCAACATCAATATCTGAGTAGCTTATCTTCCTGCTACACACACTATAGTCTAAAGTAGGTTTAGGAGGGTTTTTGCTTGCATTGATAAAACATTCCTTAGATTGTGATTCTTGTGTTAGATAAATGTTGTTTCCATGTAAATTTTCACGGGAGAATTACATGACATGATTTTTTACTTTACAGTAGCCAACACCAAAACCTGTCAAGACAAGCAAGTAAGTGATAAACTTATTTGACACCTTGGAATCAGTGTTTCATAAAATGCTCTTACAAACAGAGGAAAAAAAAAGGTTTCTTTAGAGAATTTAGGTGTTCTGCTGTTTTTAATTTTAGTTTTTGTTTTTTTTCTTTTTTTCCCTGAGGGTGATGTTTCCATGTGTTAATTTTTTTCAATTAGTTTTTAACTTTATACTTATCCTGCATTCAGCAGTTACCATAACTTGAAACATCACAGACAAAGATGATATACCCAAGTCCTTAATTTCTCAATGTTTTGATGACTTAAATGGAGGAAGTATAAGGATGTAATCACAACACATGTAAACCAGAGTCTACTGAATCCATATCCCATACATTATACTTTATGGACTAGGATTTATGGCTTTTATTTCTTGGCCAAATGTCTGAAATATTTTTTAATAAAAATTTCCTACAAATACATCTTAATAAAACAAAAGGAACTTGTTCCAATTCATTGGAATAAAAAGTAGAAATAGAAAAAAAATTGTTGATAAATTTCTTAATAGTTTGTAACATTTATTTCCATACTAAAGAAAGGTCACATTGACATAAAAGATAAAGAGTACACTTGGAACAAAATTTACTTCCTTCAGAGAAATATCTACTACTGGCTTTACGTTATGGATCATTGCTTGAATACAGTGGCTACTGGCCACTATAACACTTATCTGGATGAAATCTCTCATTGAATCAAGATGAGATTCAAGATTTTTCTTTTAGAAGAAAAAATTATTTCAGTTTTCTCAATACACAGTAGAAGGAGTCCACATGGTTATGCTTACTAAGAAGAAATAGGAAGAAAGGAATATAGTTATATATACCTGTCTCAAGTACAATTGTATGAGCAAGCCGCTAAAAGAGACAATTCTCAGACCTGCTTTATTATCAAAAAAAAAAAAAAAAAATTTAGTTGTTGATGCATTCTCATCATAGAGCAGAGAATGGTTAATACTGGTGACGATTTGCAATGAACAGAGAGAGCAAACTTTCAGGTTCAGGTATCAGTGTAGGCCATATAGAATCATCCCGAACCTGTAAACAGCTTCTGCTTTTGAGCTTATTGATGTTTGCCCAACAGTTATACCAGCAAGGGCTAGAAATGTTTTGCTTCTTAACACTGCCAAAAGGGAGATAAGAATAATAAGGTTCTAAAGTCATCATCGTATCTGAAAAGTGTAACCCTGGTATCTGAAAAAAAAGTCTTAGTTCAGAATCTGCCAGTCAAGCAATCAATATGTTCACAAAATCGCCAGTATAAAATAAAACCAGAATAACATAACAATTAACAGATAGGCTCTGTTACCAGTCCCGTCATGTTCCACGACCCTCTGCTCTCACTATATAGGAGTCCTTCTGAAGTACACTCCATCCTTAAATGAAATGAGACTGCTATGAAAAATGAGTTAAGATGGGTTGATGAAAATTGAATAGGTGTTAAAGAATGCTATCAAAAAATGGATTGTAACAAAGCCAGGGTACACCGAGCCAAATAAATAAAGTATATTTAAATTTGAATTTTAACCATGAGATTAACACTGCAGGTAGAAGAAAGTTTTGATGAAGAAGCCATTAGCTTAACACACTTGATTTTTGGAAAGGAAGGCTGGTAGAAGCAGCCAATACTGCAGGGGGCCATAAACATTACCTTTTGAGAAACCATAATCAAGAATTCCTAAAATTTACACTTAGACTATGAAAAGGAATAAACAGACAACAAAGAAACAGAACTCAAGTCTCCTAGTGCTAACTGCTCACATTTTTCTTACTCAATTTAATTCAAATATCTATATCAACAGTCCCGCAAAGCCAAATATGTGGAATAAAATACTTTTTCACCTCAGTCAATACAAAACAAGGCTGGGATTTTCTGAGCGCAACCAATTTCATATAGAATTACATAAGAGAATTAATTACACATACTTCTTCATTAACTCTCTCTGATTTTAGGGATCATGAAGATCACAATACTAGGGCAATGGTTTCACCTCTAAACCCTAAACTGACCTCTGTATTTATGATGTTGCACCCAGAAGTGGGAACATTTTACAATTCATTCTTACCTATTTTACACTCTATAAAAAAGTGAACAAATGGGTAGAAATGCAGGTAAAATTGAGCTTGACAGCCTTTCCTGTCACTGTTGGAGAAGTTGGAAGACTGGCTGATGGATGAAGGAACAAAGTTGGGATTAAACCTGGACCAGTGTCTCAGCCCCTCTCCACTGAGTCATAAATTTTGAAGGACTCTGCTAAACCTGAACTCTCTAAGACAAATTATGTTTAGCTTCCCCATCAGTCTGTTCTTCCAGACATTATTTCACAACAGTTACAGTGACCTCAATTCATATGCCTTGAACTCAGCATGCTCTCCTCAACTTTCTCCTCCATTCCTGTGTGTTTGTATCTTCTCCAGAACAGCTGGCAATGCAAGTATGAGGTGAGCTAATCAGGGACCTGTACTGGAAACTGGATCTAAAATCTCAAAAGATGTTCTCTTGACTTTTCTTTGGAGCCACTGGCTCATGCAAACATGATTTTTTGCCCACTCTAACTATTTAAACTGTGACACATCTTGCTCAAGCATTTTGTTTTTCATCCATTTTGCAAATAATGAGAAATTGCTAAATGCAAAATGCCTGTAGCTGTGGCTGGGGAGAGAGAAGACTCTTAACTTGGATTGCCATAGGCTGCCTCCTCAGCTTTCCTTTGACCTGAGACAGGACATGGTGAAAGGGAACAGCTGTTCCCTCAGGTAGGGAAATCACAGTAGTGTGTTAGTCAGTTGAGAGGCAAGTTCACTTAAAATATCTCACATATTTATGCTCTTCCTTTGCTATAAAAGTAACTTTTTTTCCTGACCACTGACCAAAACCAGTCTTTCTATAAGATGGAATGTTCCTTGCAATAGCTGGGAAGAAAGAAAAAGGTACTGTATTTTGTATGAGTTGTTATAATCTGAAAATTAGACATTCTGCTGTTGTCTGATAGTTCTACCTTCCTTTAACAGGAGTGGCTTCTATGCTGATCCTAACATTCCTCTTTTCTTAGTGGCAGCGTGACCTTTCTGCTGGAGTCTGGCTTCCCATGCATGAGTTTCTGTGACCTTTATGGGAGCCTCGGTAGAATGGCTCACAGACACAATCAGCACACTTCCCTCTTGTAGTTCCTTGTATAACAAAACAAATAAAAATTTTCGTGGAACACTTCTGTGTATTTGAAACAATAAAAATAGTTGAGCAATAAGTAAAACTAAGAGTTATTTAAGAGTGGAAAAATCTGAATGAGTTGAAACAAAACAATAAAGTAAAAAAGGTTATATGCAACTAATCAATGGAGGGCTCAAACACATTTTCTTTTCTTAGTCAGGACCAAGGTTATTTGAATTTTCTCCATTGATATTAACCACACAATCTTTCATCTTCCTCACCTATTACCAGGACTTGACAAGGAATTCCTTTTACCTTGAAATATACTAGTATAAATTCTGTTTGAGTCTTGCTTTTCTAGTAGACCCTTCTGGCAAGCTCTAAAAATCTTTTTTCTGACTCTCCAGAGATAAGCTGAAAAAAAGTATTTATCCATGTTCCTTCTCTAGCTAAGAAAGCTTTTGATTTTATTTATTTATCATTGCAAGTGAGATTTTACCTAAAAACAATACCAGAGAAATGTCTCAGGTGATAGAGCAATGTCAGTGATTATTTTTTAATGTAAAATAAACTCAAAAATTCAAATGGATAGAGGAGAGAAAACTTATTGAAAATACTTTAGTGTTACATATGGAAACCAAGAAAGGACTTAAAAGGATATTGGAGAAAGTTAGAAAAACTCAGTGAAGACACACACTCTGATTGTTAGATATTTGGTCAAAATGACACATTCAGTCATATAGCTGCCAAACTGTTCAAAGTAAAATTGTGCCTGTAGCCCCATAACAATAAAAATAATGCAGTAGCTAAGACTTTTGAAATGTAAATGTTTTTTAAATATGGGAATTTTTTCAGAACATTAGTGGTGTCGGAATCAGCAAATTCAGTTTTAGGCTTTTGTAGGTATATTTAGAAGATATATGTTTCTTTATTACTCTGAAAGAATTCTGGTTTAAACAGTATACTGATTTAGTTACAATGATGTATATTTAAAAAAATATATATGACCCATTTATAAAATACTTCTAAGAAGGCTATTTTTTGAATATTAAATAAGGTGGTAATAAATATTTTAAACTTTTTAGTTTTCTTAAAACAATTCATGAAAGGTCTGAATTTCAACTTCTCTTGCTCATGAATGTCTTTCAAAATATGCTGAAATGAATGACATTACAGTAATCTAAACAGTGACTAAATTAAATGTTCAGCTTAAGTTCAAATGAAAAGAACAAGTAGTTTAATAAAAGTGGAAAAACTCTTAAACCCACAGCACAAGAGAATATGAAAAAGCATTAGTGAATCACAGAATAAATAGGCATATAAACCACAAATAAAATAAGAATGAATATAGATAGTGTTTGCTATTTGGTGGGATATTCAAAAGTGGGCTGCATGCAGGCTTTATTGTGCTTACATTGAAGTCAGTAATAAAACTCCCACTGAATTAACAGAGAATAGATCTAAGCCTACACTGAACACTTTCAAAATCATGCCACTAACCCTACACTGAGCCATCAGATGATGAAAGGGAGCTTCACATAGCAAATAACAGTGTTACTACTTTATTCCCTGAGAACCTAGAGAGGTCAGAGATTACTTCAAGTATATTCAAGCACCAATGCTACATATGATCAATAGCAGATTTCATGTATATTATTAGAAACAATGGCCTACAGGGTGACTGTAAAAATATTATTCACACTGAAGTTAAGCAATATGGGTGGAATGAACATTAGCATTTGCGGATACATAAGCTCCCTGGGCAACCTGTTTCACTGTCTCATCAGCCTCATAGTAAAGAATTTCTTCCTAACATCTAATCAAAATTTCCCCTTTTTCAGTTTGTTCCCATTACTCCATTACCGGAGTCCCTCTCCAGCTTCTGTTTAGGCCACCTTCAGATACTGGAAGATCTCCATGCAACCTTCTCATCTCCATGCTGAACAGCTCCGTCTTTCTCAGCCTGATCTCATCATCAGAACTAACATTTTCTTATGCTACCTGGTACCTTGGAAAGGTCTAAGGACAGATCTACTAGGTGGTGTTGGATGAATATTGGCAAGAAAGAAAGCAAAACTGTGAGTTTGAAGGACCTACATTCTGTATTGCCAGCCTGGGACAAGCTGGGATAGAAGGCTGAACAAACCCTCAGGAAGCTGAACAAAGTGAAGTACAAAGTTCTGCAATTGGACCATGTGCCAGTATATGCTGGAAGCCATCCAGCTGGAAAGCAGCTGTGGGTCCTGAATGACACCAAGCTAAAGATAAGTCAGCAATGAGCTCTGTCAGAAAAAAGGTCAACATCCCTGCCTTCATTAAGCAGAACACTGCCAGCAGATCCTTCTCCTCTGCTCAGCCCTGGTGAGGCACATCTGGAGCACTGTGTCCAGTTCTGGAATCTCAAGTACAAAATACTGGAGAGTCTAGAAAGTGCCACCAAGATTATTAATGGCTTGGAGCATCTCTCCTAAGACGATAGGTTGAGGTATGTGGGAATGCTTAGCCTGGAAAAAAGGATCCGTAGGGATCTTCTCAATACATAAAACTAAAAGGGAGGGTATGAAAATAATGGATTCCGGTTCTTTTCCTTGCTGTGCATTGATGGGACAAGAGGCAATGGGTACAAATTGAGATACAGGAAATTCCATTAAAATATAAGAGTATTCTTTTTCCTGTGAGGTTGTTTCAACACTGGCACAGGTTGCCCATAGAAGCTGTCCTGTTCTCCATTCATGCAGATGTTTGAAACCAGCTGAACTTGGTACAAAATAAACTGCTTTAGCTTACCCTGCTTTGAGCAGTACACTGGACTAGATGGTCTCCAAAACTGCTGTCCAACCTCTGTGGTATTAGAATACCAGTGAAAGAACACTTGATAAGAACTTAAAAATATGTAGTCTGATCTGGTTAGAAAATACACTTGAAAATTTGTAAGTATGGTTACTCTTCTGTTAAAAAAAAAAGGTAGAATATCAAACTTCCTAGGAATATTATTTCTTACTGTAGGTTCTGATTCAGATCCTGAAGAATTAGACATATAGAGCAACTTTAGTGTAAGGAGGTATTTTAAGGATTAGGAACTCTCAAAGATAAGAAAAATCTGTATCTGCAAAAAAAAAAAAAGTGCAACTATTCTCTTTTTTTAAAGGTAGTGCAATCAATTTAATTATGAAGCAATTTTAAACCTGGAGAGCTAATTTACAGAACACATAATTAACATATGTAATTAATTGCTATGAGATACTATCTAATTCTGAGATTAATGGGATTAATAAAAATGAGAAACAATAATGCTAGAGTAGAGGATAGAGTACAATAGTAATAAGTGTTGCCACCATACTGAAATGGGACAGGGGAGCCAAGGCAGATGCTCCGAGAGCTTATATTATTTTATTCACCTCATAAACTATCTGGAGACATCAGAGATAACACAAGCTCGTGCTGCAGGCAAAAACCCAGGATTTCCTGGTTACAGAATATTCTTAAAAGCTGCTCAGCCAATAGCAGTTGCTCTAAAGGTTACAGACAGCTGTTTCAACCAATCTTCTATATTGCACGTACACTTGTTAAAACAATACTTGCTTGTTTTATACCTTATACAATAGTGGATGATATTCCATTATTAAGCTTAACTTTATCATCTCTTGCTAAGCATAAATTTTGCAACTTCTAAAAGTTCTCTCAGCTAGGCCTAAAACCATGGCTTTTTGTTCTCCTGTCCTTGTGCTAATGTTATAACTGTATCTTCTTTAATATTTTCTCAGGAGAAGCTGTTCCCTGAAATCTTTCTGCTTGATTCTTAAAGCCTGCTTTTTGTTTCTCACCCTTAGAAATTCCTTTACCTATTTCTGGGTTTCCTACAATTGTCCCTTGTGTTAAGAGTCAACATTAAGAAACAAATCAATCAGGTTCCAGTAAAATACATTCCAGCTATTATACCAGAAATCTCATGTAATGATCTATTTTTTCCTGGTGTTGAAGCACCTGGTACTGACCTTTCAGTCACTTGCCTAGAATTTTTGTCAGAATAATCACAAGGCTCAAAAAATTCCCCCAGAAGTAGTCTATCCTAAGGAAGGAATCTTCATCAGTTCCCTGAGGCACTTGTATCAGATGGCCTCAGTCCTCCTTGGATAGTTAGCTGGATTCATACAAATCATCTTCATTCAAAGAGTTAAATATCTGATACCCTGATCTGGAAAACTGCCTATAGTTGTTGCACTCTTTGATGTATTTTAATGTCATCCCTATAAAAATTAATAGATGAAAGTTAATCCAATAATTAAATTGTATATCAATCCACCACTATTGGGCAGTTTGCCATTCAAAATAAGGATAGCATATTAACCATCTCTGAGGCAGTAACTTCTGTAACTTCAGTTTAATAATATATCAAAAGAAATTTTTCATCCCAAATAGTCAATGCACTGAAAATTATGAAATAATTAATTCTGAAAAATATCACATAATATGCACATGAACCAATCTGTGTGGATTGACAGAAATTGTGGTATATAAATATCAAGATAGGAATAAGAAACCACCCAGACACATTCCTATATAATCTGTTCTAGATAACCCTGCCTTGGAAGAGGATTGAACTAGGTGATCTCCAGAGGTCCCTTCCAGCCCATATTATTCTGTGATTCTGTGATAGGAATTACATTTAAGATGATAGAAAGTATTAGACATAAAGAAAGATGCTACTTATTTCTTTAAAGGGTTGAATATTTTTTTCAGAAATTAAATAACAGAGGGAGGAAAGACAGGAGTAGAAACTGAAAAAGAATGGGAAAAGATACTAGTATACAGGATAATGTTCATAGGACATTATACCAGTAAACATATATTTACAAAATCTACAACTAATAAGGTTGCAAACTGTGCAGAAAGAATGAGGTAATTTTAAATACCAGATCTGTTATTTAAATTTCAGGCCTGACCTTCCAGAGTATATTTTCTGATCAGTTTGGTAGTGCTGTAGGTAAAAGACAAAATAAATACTCCAACTACACATTTAGTTCAAATTAAATGTGCTCACTTATGGAGGTTTGCAAGTTATTTAGCCTATTAAATGTATTTTCAGTCAGTAGGAGCCTCAACCTCACATTTTATTTAAGGAATTTATCAAAAGATTCACCTGAAGCCCTCAAAAGAGTATTTTCTTACACCTCTCTCACAATTCACTGAACAACTTTTGGTCTGGCGTAGAATCACTCCATAAATTATGATCGTTGATCATGATCTCCTTCTGGCTTAAAAAAGACTAGTCAAGTTAAGATATGCACCAGTTTCTGTAGACCTCAAAATACAGTGGAGTGATTTTGCTGTTATTTTCAGTTACTTCTGAGTCTTGAGTGGAAACAGCCAAGGGTGATTAACATGCCTGAACTTTCAAGCCAATTAACGTGATCAGATATGCAGGACATATGACAAAACCACTCAGAGGTGTTTTTATTCTGTGATAGACCACAAACTGAAAGGCAAAACATCCTTAACTTGTAGAAGACTGTGTCTGTGTACCAAACATTATTTATCATGTTTTTCACAATCAGAAAATCAATGAGAGAGGAGTACAATGCAGAGGCAAAGAAGAGAACGTGAGCTAAGAGGTTCTTCTGAAGGACCCAGTGTGACTGCANNNNGAAAAAGGGTTTTTTTAAGGGCCCCAGGGGAAAAAAAAAAAAAAAAAAAAAAAAAAAAAAAAAAAAAAACCACAAAAAGAGAAACAAAAGAAACCCAAAAGCTCTACAAAATTAAAAAGAAGTAAATGTGCACTGAAATGCACAAACAACATAAAAAAAACTCAAAACAAAAACAAAAACCCAACCAACCAAACAAAAAACCAACCCAAAACCACTCTCCCCAAAAACAGCTGCAAAAATGTGGTCTTTTCAGCCCTCTAACCTATACCAGACTGCTCAGCTGAGAGGAGCAAAACTGCCAGCAGAATACTTTTCACTTCATGTGAGTTCAATTAAAATCAGATAGGAGCTGTCAGACTGGCAAGAAAAGTGGTGGGTGCAGCTAGATAAGCTCTCGTTTCCAAGCTGCTTAATCGCAGTTTAGACGTTCATTAGTAAATCAAGTCCCTGCATGATGGAAAACCTGTTCAGGTCATGTAGTTTATCGGTATTCAAGTGGTTTTACTGATTTATTAATGAGGTGTAATTAATTGAGAATCAGCAAACTGTATATTCAGGATCAATATTAGCAATAGGACGCATAAACCACAATATTGTAAATATTAATATGCGTCAAAGTGCTTTCTAAATACCTTATATAATCCTGATAAATCTTAATCCCTCTTTTGATCCCCAACACAGTAATACATGCACATATACTTCTTCAGAAGCTATGGGTGATGCAGGACCCCCAGGCTTGTGGTGCTTGTGCCACCTTCTTGGGGAGATGTGTGCTGGCTACCCCCACAACCTCAGAGGAGAGACACCCCAAACCCCTGGGGTGCCCCCTTGGTGTCTGTGAGTGAGATGGTGGCTGTGGTTGGGTGCACAGGCAGAGCCTCTTGTCTCACGGGGCCACATCTGAAAGGGTGACACCAGCGCCACTACTGCCCTGCTCCCATCTTGCCGCGTCTGCGTGGATGGTTCGGTCTCAGCCACCCCCAGCCGATAACCCCGGACCGAAGGCTCCCAGGCTGAGGGCTGACGCAGCCTCCAGGATCCAGCCCTGGCAGCTCTCCGAGCTAACACAGGTCCCGTGTCCGCCGAACGGATCCGGTTATCAGAGCTCGCTCGGTCAGCCCGCTTCGATCCCTTCGGAGGCTCCTCCGCCAGGTGCCAGTGCCGCGTCGGGCTTAGCGGCTCTCGAGGGACGATGACGCGGAGAGGGAGAGGGAGAGAGACGTAGAAGGGTGACGTAGCAAAGGTTTATTCCGGGCAGAGGTCGGGGAAATCTCCGCTCCTCCCAAAGAGGGGAATGACTTTTATAGTCCCACAGAATTGGGAGGGCACAGCGAGAACAACCAATAAACACAAACATTACATCGACTCAGACCAATGGCGATATTACAGAAGGGAGGGGGAAACATGTCAATCTGTTCTAAACCAATTACTCGACGCCCAGCGAGGAATTTTCCAGAAGCTTGCCTTGATAGGCACCTCAAATCTCCCCACTGGGCGTGGAATGTTCTTCTCCAACACCCCTGGACCAAACCATGTCTTTTAGGGGAAAGATAACTCTACCAATATTCTTCAAAAAAGGAAAAAAAACTTCTTTACGCCTCGCCCCCAAGGCTTTCCTCTGCAAGGGACTCCTCTAGCCACCTGAGGGCTAGGGCTGGAGCGGCTATTGGAGTTCCCGGGGTCCCCACACCATCTTTACCTATCATTGTTTTTAATTTGTATATCTGCTTAGATTACCTTTATTTCTCCTCACAGGTCTCTTAATTCCCCACTTGCTGTTTGATTTGACTTATGGCTGTATTCCTGTTTACCATGATCACTTCTGAAATCGCCTACTCATATCATTTGGGCATCCCACTCACACACACTCTTACAGGCTTGTTTCTGTCTTGCTGGCTGCTGGGATTCTGAACTCCTTGTCAAGGCTGGGACCACGAAGAACTGGTAACGCAGCAAGTTATTAACCATCAAAAGTGGCAATGGGACAGAGCTGTTATGCATCTCTAATTTCTATGCTGCTGCCATATGTGCACAAATAAATTCCATGTCTGCAGTTACAGAAAAGAAGTAGTGAATCTTGTTACCAAAATATATAATCTGTTTTTTCTCTCTTTCTCTGGCTCTGGGCTCCTGAACAAGTATCAGTAGTGATGGCTGACCTTAATATTCCGAAAGCAAGTGAACAGCAAGATTAAGGTTTTTTGATGGATGGTTTCTATCATTTTATAAATATTTTAACAGTTCTGAGGCAGAATTGCAATACCATTTTTTGAATAGAAAAGAGTATTACTGCTCAAATTCAGAAAATATTTACAGCTGTACTGAAATCCTAAGAATGGAGACTACAAAATGCAAGTCACAGCTTTGAAATTGCAGAATAAATGATCCAGTTATGATGCCACTACAGAGAAAGGAAAAGTACAACAAGTTTAGTTATTATCAAAGTGAAGTTGACAATCCCTTCCCTTTGTATAAACCCTAGTGGAGAATCAGTAAACATATCAATGCTCTACACTTTGTTAACCACTGTATATATTTTCTCTGCTTCTGCAAAATCCTAAACCACCCAAATTAAAGGTAGCTTGGTGCATGTGAACACCTGTATAAAGGAAAAAATCCATTAAGAGCAAATCATTACTTTTCAGGATGGTTTGGTTTTAATGACGAAAAGCAATTTTTGCTTCACTGCCCAGAAAGTCTAAGTTCTTGCCCTCTTAGCTCAGAAACCATTGGACTTTGAAAGTAACAATGGAAGAGTATGTCAGCCTAAACAAACCTAGTGACACTGTTGATTCACTTCTTGCTTGATAAACTGAATAATCACAATTACATACGTGCATGAGAATGGAAAATACCTATACCTTTTAGTATATGCATGGTTAAGCAAAATAGTCTTATAAATTTAAACTGCTGTTACACAGCCATAGTAAGTAAACAACCTAATAAATTTTACAATTCAAAGAATCAAATGAATAAATAGTTACTGCTGGATAATTCTGTATTTTTACTGTTTTACAGCTTGAAAGATGCTATATTTTCCTTCAGTTGTGAGATTTTTTCCCCAATTTCATATAAATTTCATTAATTTAATGTGTATTCCCACAAAAAAAAATAAACAAACAGAAAACCCTCCTTATAGTTGATGAAGTATTATTCTTAAAAAAAAATTAAAGCCTTTAATTTTAAACGTTGTATCTCAAATTTTGACATTGTATTTGAAATTGTGTTTCCAGTTCCCTTATGTCTGTCAGCCTTCCACTGGTGGAAGTTCACTCTAATTTTTTTTCCTCAAAAAAATCTAAAATTATATTGGTATGTTTATGAATTTTAAACTTTCTCAAGGCATTCAAGCCATTGGATATATTTTGTACACAACATTCCTTTTGTTCATCTGGTAAATGTCAGAGCAAATTGCAGAGAAAGCTGGAAGATGGATCCATATGGAATGGCAGATATGGAATATGGAATTTCTAATGGCAGAAGTTTCATAGATTGCTGATGATTTCCAAGTGCCTCTCCTGTATTTCTGTCAAGCAATCAGAGAAACATCAGAAAGCATCCAGAGGGCTGTTATGCTATATGAACTCTTAGCAGCAGGGGTGTGTGGGGAGCCTCCTTGTCACCCCTCTAATGAATGCAGCAAGCATTGGAGGAAGTTAAATACTGTAACTTTCCTTTTGGCATTTACCTAATATTCACATCTCCTAGCATCTTTTGGACTTGTTTATAATTTTCCAGGTATCTGCTTGTGGTCAATGCAGCTCTGTAGCTCCAGAGTGTATGCCTACCAGCAGATGAGGACCAAAATCCCAGGGCCTGAGGTAAAGCTGCACTGAGGGAAGCATTTGAGTGTGGCCTATATGTAGAAGATAATAATAGTTCCATATTAATTCACTGCTACTAAACTGGCTAGAAGACATAAAAAGACAGTCGTAAAGGAATTAGAAAGAGTGCAGTTTAACATCAGCTTGGAAAATTTTTAAAACTCTGAGATCAAAGTGGAAGAGACTCATGAGAAAAAAAACATTCTGAGTGTAGGTTGTCAGCGTGTTTCAGGAAAGGATCAAGATCATACATGACTAGTTTGCTGAAATCCTTTGAAATTATTGCCACCACAGTAGACAAGGTGGCACAGCAGGAGCTCTCATTCAGGGCTTCTCAGTAAAAGCTCTGCAGCTACTTCAGGGGAGTCTTGCTAAACAAGGTACTTGTTTTAAAATTGAAGACAGATTAATAAACAAGACCAGAGGAGAAGTTGAACACTAGGAATAAAAACGCTCATTCTGTTGTGTTAATAGCTCACAGGGTGTTTTGTCCTGAGATTTACCAGACACTTTTTGCTGCCAGCGATTTAGCCCGTGGTCTGAAATGGCTGCTCCCCAAGTGAATGATGAGCAGGCTGGTGCCACACACCACCTCAGAGCATCAAAGACACCAGGGAGCAAACATGATTCTGACCCTTTTACCATCTGAAGGGTGACTTACTGCAGATTCACCTCTGCAGGCTGATGATAAGTTGTTTTAGAGGGGACACATCTCTCTTCACTGCGTATAAAGGGCAGGGTGCAGGTAGCGGGGGGTGCTGGGCAGCATTTGTGAGGAGACAAGTGCTGCTCTATTCCAGACACAGCCAGTTCCAGATGGTGCCAGCCCACCCAGCAGGGCACAGCTGAACCCCCTGGCCTAGTTTGAGGTGCATTTTGATCAATATATTTAAGAAAGAATGGTAAAACACTGAGAGAAGAGGATCAGTGACAGGAGAGCACATGAGGTTCTTCATGGTGGAACAGCCCGTTCCCACAGAGAAGCTGTAAACCATGGAGGACTCGCACCAGAGAGGAGGAAACAAGCATTAAGGGAGGAGCAGAAGCAAAGCAAGGAATGAGGAACAGCAGAAGACACTTCTATGCCCTGCCCCAACCCCCTGCCCCAATCCCCTGCCCCATGGGTCAGCCCAACTGAGGAAGAGCAGTGATAATAATCTGCAGTGATAATAATCTTCAGTGATAACCAGGTGAGGGGAGGCCTGCAGAGAAGGTGAGCTGGGGAAAAGGAAAGATGTCTTCTTTAAGGGCTTAAATGTCTGTCTTCTTTGTTTTCCAATACCAAATCTGTAATAAAATGCTTTAAATTGAATTAAAGTCCCCAGAGTTGAGTCTGCTTTGCTTGTGACAGTAATTGCTGCAAGATTTCCCTGCTTTTATTTTGCCCCATGGGTTTCCTCACTCTTGTTCTTCCCTGTCCTGCTTGTGGTGGAGCAGCAGTGGGAGCAGCCCCATTGACTGCCAGGCAGGGCAACACACCAGTCACTCAGCCTCAGATAACTAAAACTTTAGTTATCCAGTCATCTAGGCTGCTTCCATAACAACAGCTACTCGTGGAGAGAGATTCATCTCATTTAAGATAATGATCAGGGAAATGGCCTACACATTTTAAGAAGGTTCTAATTTATAGTTCTTTCCTTTCCAAGGCAGTGGCTTGATACAGTACAATTTGTGAAAGCATCGGTTTAATAATCTGCTGCACAATAGTGTGACCTACCCTCTTGTAGCAGGCAGACCAGTCCCTCAAAACTTTAAATATTTATTTTAATATTTAATAAATCAAGCTTAGCCATGAAATGTGTCCAAGACTGTGGCAGTCTGGAGTAAGCAGAAAAACAAACCTAGAAGTGCATGTTAAAATTAAATGCATTGGTAAAATCTTGGCACCAAATTATGCATGGATTTGTAGATTATCCTCTTCAATGGGCATGAATCCCATTTTAGATACCTGCATAGTTTATACATGAGGACACAGAACTCCACCTCACAGCAAGAGTGCATGTCCTTGCTTATGGAAATTGAGGCATTGAGGGGTTATCTTAAGAAATAGAACTCTCAAATTCTGTATTTCATTGTCAGTATCTTCAAGTAAACCACCAAAATTAGCATTATATTTTATATAATCAATGGAGTGTATAGAGATAATCAGCTGAAAAATAAATGCACATCTACTGCAGGATGAAGTGAATAGTTTTCCATACTTTGTTGTATTGACCAGATACTCACTGATTATAAAGGGAGATTAAGCTTGATTCAGGCGTCCAAACATAGGCAGCACATGCCATTTAAGCTATCCTGAGATGTTCCCTTCTCCACAGAGGCAGTAGACACAGTATTTTCGGGTCTCACACCCATGCCTATGCTCTTTAAGAGCAGCAACTAAACATCAGCAGTGACAGGAAGCTATTATATTATCTCAAATTACAGTAGATGCATACGTTTGGGGGTCTTAAATGAACTCTTGATTGACATGGAAAGTAAGAATTGTGTCTAACTGTTATATGTTGTGTCTTACTATGTTATACACTGTCTCCAAAAGGATGTGGAGGAAAAGGCTGCATCATCATGCAATCTGTGGAAATATGATATACCATCTAAGTGATTTGGGAGGTGAATTTCCAATTGATTCTGTCCAGGTAAATCTTCATTAAGTCATAATAATATATTCAGAAATATGTAGTCACTCGCTTTTGAAAATTTGGCCAGAATCTTTTAGATGACTTAAGAATTTATTTATTGTCCAGTTATTTTTAATTTAAGTGTTATTTTAACTTTGAATATGTGTGATGAAAAGTCAGAAGCAGGCATGTAGCCTATTAAGCAAAGGCTGAAATTGTTTGTACTGCATTTTGAGGGAGAGCTGAAAGGGAGATAACTGAATATACCATCAATATTTGAAAAGCTATTGTGCTGTGCATACAGTTTCCAAGATAGCAACGAGATAAATATGCAAGAAAAGCTGTTTGCACTTGTGATATGAAGCAGTGTTACTATAGATCCCAACCTGAGAGCATGTGAAGAGCAGCCGCAGGGGAATGCTGCAGGCAGCCAGCTGATGCAAGACTGTCAAAATTCAAGGACTTTCAGGACATTTTCTTTAATGAAAAAAAGACTCAAAATTGCAAATTTACTTCTTTGAAGCATTTCCTTTTCATCTGTGGTGATTACTAGGATGTTTTGCTTTGCCTAAAGATTTCTCTGAACTTAAAATAGCACAGACTAAATTCTTCCTCTCCTGTTTAGATTTGAAGTTCTTGCAGTAAACAGACAACTATTTGGGAGGATATGAAGAAAATAAATCCTTTTTCATATTTTATTTTTAAAGGCTATGCTGGTTCAAAATTTAAAATAATTACTACTTTTCCTGGTGGTAATTTGTCTGCAAATAATGAAACAGAATAATATTGGAATATTTTTGACTATATTTTTTGAGTTACTGTAAGTAGGTCTTTTAAAACAGCTTAGATTGCTCACTGTGCAACAAGGAAAACAAAATTCATAGCACAGACAAGTGTGAATCTGGGTCATGTTTGTTCAGCTATGCCTCTCATGTCTGAAGTCAAAGCCCTATTTCCATACTGAATATAAAGAAGGTAGTTGTTATCTTGAGACTGTTTTTCCCTTAGTGTTTAACACAGACTGAATGGCCAGATTCATTCTCACTACTAAAATCACATCACATCATTTACACTAGCAGGTTCTTGCTGTAAAGTTATAGCAGGGAGCTGAACAGGATGCAAAGACAACATCAAAGATTAAACTACGCAACTCCAGAAATGTGGAATCCCTGTTTGCTCAGGTTTTTTTTGGTTCTTAGAATAGCTTTCTTTTGGATGGACTGTGTAAGACATCTGGTAAGTCTCTCCACCTCCTCTGCTTGTTCTATTCTTTTTCCCTCTTGTCAACTGTCAGAACATGAGCTCTTGGTTGATTCTTTTCCCTTGTCTTACCTGCTAATAGGCATTTTTCTGACTTACCTCAATAGCAGTCATCCTTACCAAAGAAATGATGGAAAAAATATTTCCTAGTTTCATACAGTTATAACTGTTCACTTGCAGCAGCAGGCAGACCAGTGAAAATGAGAAGGAAGATCTCAGCTCATCTCAGCCAATGTTATTTCTTTTGGAAATATTTGTTTTTGTAATTCAGGGACTTTTTCTATTTCTTCACCATTTTACTTTTTAAAATATTTCTGATTCTTTTTCCTTATACCTTGATTGAACTGACATTTAAAATGTCTTATTTTTAAACACAGTAATTTACATAAACAAATAAAAAATTTAGGCTGTCTAATGACAGTTTGTTGTCTTCTTTGAGTAAGTTTAGTAAATGCATTCAAAATGTTCAGAATTCAGGCAAGAAATATTATCCTGTTCTTACGTGAACAATCTTGTATTAATCCATATTTTGCCACTTTTAAGTGTATCCACTTACCCAGACATAAAATATTCAATATTCTGACAAGCTGGTACTTGGTGTAAAAAATATAGTGGGTTTAACATCTTGTCCTAGATTTTAAGAAATGGGCTTTTTGTGTATTCAACTTTGCATATACAAATAATTGAGCTTGAATTTCTGCATGCATAATTCATAACAGGTGCAAATACTCTTTGGGTGATTAGATAAGAGCTAATATTTGTGCTCACAATCACTTTAGGCACATGAATTCAGGTCAGTGGCTTGTGAGCACAAAATTATTTAAACTGTGAAGGCAGGTAGACACAGGTAAATCAGACCTTGATTTTTCTGGCTGATAGAGGGTAGATTTATTCCTGCAAGGTGCTGAGAGCTTGTAAGAAAATTTGAGAATTCACTACTGGTCTTTTGATCATAAGAAGAGCAGAGTGATCAGGACCTTGCAGAACTAGGACACCCCCAAAACACACTTTGTGATAACAAACTCACTTTTAGGCTACAATTCAGAAAGTGTATGTTTAACTTAAAGAGCAAGTGAAGTGTCACTGGATGTGTTTGTGTGCTTTAAATTAATTACATATTTAAGTAATTTGGTAAATAATGAAAATTTTTAAGAGATTTGTAAAGGGGAAACAAAAATTAACTTCAAAAAGGCACAGGACATTCAGGAGAAGTAAAAGAAATTAACCATCACACACTTGCTAGTGTGCATTAAAGCTTTGCATGGATGCTTTAATTCAAATGTAAAGTGGTATTGGGTAACTGTGTTTTAATCCCCCTTTAGCTAGTGAAGAAAGGTCATTTTACTTCTGCTTAAAGGAAGTCACAGAAGGTTTTAATATGCTTTAATTTTGTTTTATCTTTTCTGAGTAAAAGCAATAGTATATATTTAGGATGAAATGGCTATTTGTAAGTAAATGGCAGTTCATTGACTGCAAAATATTTCTTATGAAACCTCTCAGGCTCTGTCTGACAGGAAGCTCAGCTGAACACACCAGCCCTGTCATGCAGAGGTGCTGATCTGAGGGCTGAAGTTTCCAGGATTTGCAGTTCAAACTGAAGATCAGCTCCCAGAATCTGCAAAAATGAGAAGCAGAAACCCTGGTTGAAGTCAGCATTGTCAGAGTTTTATAAATCCTGCTGCAGAACTCCAGCTGGGCTGAACTCCAAGAGCATGTATTTGGATAATAAGCAAAATAAAGTAAAAATGAAACTCTCTCTGTAACCTGTTCTATTTCGCATTATTCTTGCAGACTTGTTTTAAAAGCTCTTCTAGAGAAGGGCTATTTCCTCAGAAAGTCAAAAGCTGGAGACTGGTAGCAATAAAAGAATTTTTGTCTGTTTCTTTTCTGGACTGAGTTCTACATATCTCACTTATATCTATAACAGCCAATTATATATAATTGCATGTGCATAAAAATATAGCATAATCAATTATATATTACAACACATTAGTTATATCTATAATTAAAGGAAGATTAATACAAGGACTGATAACACAGGAGAAATTTTAAGTGTGATCAGCCTAGCATTAATTTCTTTGTTTGAATTTTCACCAACTTGCCACAGAACATGAAAAGAAAATTCTTTAAGGATTAATAACCTTTAATATGCACAGTATACCATAAAACCAAACTGGATAAAATGTGTGGATCAAGATCTTAATTAAAATAAATTTAAAATATTGTATATGAATAGTTTGGAATGATGTTGAAATAGAAGACTCTGGTAATGTCCCTCATAGTAATGCTGTATTCTCACACATGAACCAGGATCTTCTAGAGAATGTAAATGAAGGTTCTACCAAGAGGGAGAGGGCTGACATCTGTCCTCTGACCCCACAGAGATGTCAGGCACACAGTGTGCTGCTTTGGAGCAGAGCACCGACTTTGCTGCCCCATAAAATTGTATTCCTTCTTAACAGGAACTTGGTCAGAGGTGCCCAGTGTCAGTATGTGATTGGACAGTATATTTGAGTTTACAGTCATGCTACTATGTTGGATTCTTCATAGTTAGTGAGCATATAACACTTTTATCTGGTACTTTTTTTTTTTTTTCTTTTTTTCCTGGTGTTATTCTCAGGCACAAGTATAAGAAAAGAAGGAATCTACTACCAATGCAAATAAAAAAGTAAAGCTCATTTTACCAAATTGCACAGAGCTCCATCCTGAACTTCAGTGATTATGAAAGAATATGGACAGGCCTTCTAGGAGGCAGAGAAAGAGGAAAAGCTCTGAACCACATAGCATGAGGCTGCATTGACACCTGTCTCTCCCTGATTAGCCCCAGAAAACCTGGGCTTCTGTCCCAAGATGAAGGCACCACAGAACATCTTTAAAATAAATAATAGAAGGAAGCTAAGCCCTTCATTTATTGATACAGTCCAGCTAGAAAAATTCTCAGTGTTACAATATTGTGTTCAACATATTAAACTCCATTTTTTCTTAAAAGGAGATCTGTGGAGGTCCTTGATTCTAATTAATCTCTTTTCATCCACTTATATATCATGACAAGTTACAAGAAGCCCTTTTACAATGAAATTGGAGTGATTTTCTTTCTAAAACACCTACTTGTGAAGTGGCTTTTAATTGTGTCTAAAAACTATATATTTGAAGATGTCCTGTCTCAGGAACACTGATGAGATATCCTACCTCAAAGAAATGAACTTGATTGGCTTACAACATTTAAATTATGATTTGTAAACTTCATAAAATAGAAAGAAACTGTGATTTTTGTATCACTCTATAATGAATACAGTTCCTATAAGTTCTGGATGAGTGCATTGAGTTCATCAAGATGATTAAAAAGTAATCTCATCTCAAAACATCATTTTAGGGCATTCTTATACAGCTTGAGTTGAACAAAGCAAATCCGAATTACTTAATTCAGCTGCTGAGGAGCTCACCACAACAGAGGAAAATTCTCAGCTGGTGCATATAGGGAAGACTTGCCACACAAGCCACACAAAAATTCAAAGACAGATGAAAGCCAAGAGAAAGAAAAATGAAGTCAACACTTTGTGGTAACCCTGATATAGGAAGTATACATTTTTGGTTTTAAAAATGAATTAGGGAAGTCGTGGATTTTTTGGGTGTAATTTCTTTGGAACATAGCAGAGAGATTATGTACATAAAAGAGGAAAACTTCCCTCAAACCACAAAGTCGTACAATGTGATTAATGAAATGTATGTAGGTTACAAAAATTAATTTGATGGGTCTTAATAATAAAATAGACTATGAGAAACTCATGATTAATGTTGAGGTTTTTTTAATGGTCTTTTGTCATTCTGAACTTTATTATAGTTCATTATAACAGCAGTCATTTAACTTATATATTATTACTACCTATAGCAGGGAGATGTAACAGTGATTCATCTATAAAGATTATAGTACAGCAGGTGAAAAAAAAATCCATTCTTAACAGACACTGACAGATAATACAAACAACAGAGGAAAAAATGCTCTGTCCAAACCATCATCATTGAAGAATATATTCTTTATTATATTATTTATTGTGTTCCTATGCAAATCTTTCTGAAAGAAAACTCAATGAGATGAATATATTTTCCCTTGAAAATATGTTTTCCCTTCAAAGTTTTACTTCTGTTTTATCTGGACTTTCTAATGATAAAAATGACTGACTGATACCAAAACATTAATTTCATCTTAGTGTAATTTCTTATGTACCTTAGATACATCTAGAACTCTTTGTTGTGTGTGTGCTGGGAAGGGAACAGGATTCAGATGAGTTGGAAGGAGCACCTTTTAGTCTCTGTTTCAGAGTCCTTGGACCACTGTACAATTTAATTTCTCAAACAATTGGCAAGCTTTTTTTTTGCCTTCAGAATGGCAAAATCTTGGCTTTTGAAGCTGCTGACCAGACACTTTACCATACTATGCATTCCTCTATTTGCTTTTTTAGTGTGAGCTGCCTGAATAATTTGGAGCCAGTCACTTCAGGTTTTTATGCCTTGGTCTCACTACTTTTTTTAATGGATTTGATATTGACCTAGTTTTATATAAAGTCCTATTTCTTTTTGCTGTATTCAACAAATGAATGGTCCATTATCAGCAAAGCAGTAAGAAAATCTATGGGTGAGGTTAGACACCAGTTTTTCCTTACTTGTGTTGGCTTCTGATGAATTCAGTAGTAAAGCACCAACTGACTAATAAGTGCAGAACACTTTAGCCAGCATGTGGTGTGTCAGATGCTGAAATGCAATGCTGTGTGGCAGTATTTTATCACTAAACGGCACTGTCACACAGCATATACAGTTGCCTGAATTAAAGTGGGCCCAAAGAACCTAAACTGACAAAAGCAATACATTTAACTTGATTTGTACAGCTCATAAGAAAGGCAAATAATTTTAATAATTAATATTTCTATTGTGTCTTTTAGACCAAACATTAATTTTTTTTTTTATTCAGCTTTGATTTCATTGAAGACACTGGAAATTTTATGACAATCTTGATGGGTTTTTAATTAGTCTGAAAATCACTTGCATGTTAGAAATTAAAGTCTCCTTTCAACAGCTCTTAATTTTATGACTAACTCATATCTGTAAAGGTAAGCCTATTAATGCCAATGTGGTTATTCCATGTATAAGATCCCTGAAGAGCATTATTAAAGTGTCTAAAACAAGTAGAAATTAATAATCACTGTTTTCTGTCAAGGTTAGATATCTCAATAGAAGGTCCTTTAGGGTTTAATCACCTAGTCTTCATGTTCAAACTCTGTCCCCGTCTGCAGCACTAAGACTTACAACAATAGAATTTGTTATCACAGATCTGCTATTTATTTTCAAAGTCTATTATAAATACATGATCCTTTTGTTTACATAGCTGCTTTCAGATAGAAAGATGTTATTTTCATTATGCATATGGATTAGCCTTGGGATTCAATCTGGTGACCCTTTACAAAAGCCTGGAGAATGCTCTTGCCTGCACTCTATTCTGTAAGGATGTCAGAGTGTGAATCAAATGTTCCAATTTTTTTAATAGCTGTAAAAGGCTGAATGGAGCTAGACTTTGTACTGGTTTTATGACTAATGTGGGAAACTAGCCAAAGAGAGTTCTGAAAGGTTAGAATGACTTTGATAGTGTTGGTGTCTAATCATTGCATGGAATATTAATGTGACCGACAGGTGCTTTGTAAAGTCCTATTTTAAAGGAGGTAGTGACTCACCAGAAGGAAAAGGTATTTCAGAGTCTGACTCTAAATAATTTCACTGTTTATAATTCCTTGCCACTGGTTTCCAAAGGCAATGATTACTTCTCACTGTAATGTTTTGCATGCAGTAGCTTTATAGCTATTTTACAACATATGTTACCAGTGTGCATAAACACTACACTGTGACTGAACTAATTTTGATTTAATTTTACATGTCAGGAGCCTTGACTCAACATGTGTTACTCCATAATCATTTAACCAGTGTCAGTAGAATCCAAAAGCCAATTTTATACCTGCAGTAAAACCTTGACTATGAAACAGAACTTAGACACTGACACAATTATTTCATTTTGGTTTTAGTGACAAATTAAAACTGACAAAGAGGAAAGAAAATTAACAAACTTTGAAAGGGAAGCATGTACTGTCTAATGGATTAATCTCTAAATCTACCTGCCATCTTTCTGTTTCTCTAATAATCCTGGAAAAAAGAAATAATGTAGTACAATGAACACAGAAGATTTCCACAGGTCTCAAGCACAATGGCTTATTTAAGAATCTACCAGTTTTCCCAATATTAGCTCATTTGAAAGGCACAGCTTAGCAACTTAAATACACAAGTATTTACTTCAGGTGAAATACAGTCTACAAAGACTCATACCAGTCATAGGTTTTTAAAGCTTAATTATTTGAGGAATTATGGGTCTTATTAAATAAAATCATGGATCTGTATCACAAGTTATAGGTTTCATTTGCTAATGTGAGAAAGAATAATTAGTTTAGATGTCATTGATGCTGGTTATAGATTTGGTAGAATTATAAAAAAAATAGGCATGGTGTGGCTGTAAATACAATGATTATCATTGTTGACATAAACATCATTATGAGTAAAATTGTGTGGCTTACAATTTCACTGTACCTCCATACTTTTTTGGGGCCATTTCCAATTCCACATCAAATTCTTGTCTCTGTAATCACTGACTCACATTTTGCTCTTACATGTTTGTCTTGCTTGCTCCTTTAATTTAGAGAAAGGGTTCCATACTCTAGTAAAACACTTTATTTTGGCTACCTATTCATTTTAGGATTTTGCTCTTCCCTTTGTCTTTTATTTTAATCATACTCCAGTGGTTCCAGCTTTAGAAACAATTACCTTTACTTCAGAATCCTTTACATAAAGATCTACCTTTTTTTTCCTTGAGAAAATGAGCAGTGATTAGCAAGGTGAATGCCAGAGTTCCTCTTTTTCTAATTTGTGTCTGGAAGTGGAGTGTGTCATTCCGTCAAAATTCCAGTTCTCTACACTCAAAAGCAGCATCATGAAGTAGTGCTTGGCTGAGCAGTGCTCAGGGACTCCATGTTTTTCTTTTTCCTGGCATTCTCTTATTACTGCTTTTTAAAAATTGTTTAATTACCTTCTTCAAAATATGCCACACTACTAGATAGAGACACTAATATCAATTAGAGTTATATGATTGGCTCTTTAAACAGGTTCGGGAAAAATAACTTGATGATCAAGGAAGGAGTAACAGAGGATAAACTCTAAAACAGAAAGGGGAACCTAAGATAAAGAAGCTGTGACTTGAGCAAAAATTTTCAGCTGGCTGATAGGTGTTGAATGCTGCCAAAGTGTCACAAAATGAACAGTGAATATTTGCACATAGCTCAGTCAAATGTTAATTTTGCACGTAGACATAAGTGTGTTTGTCAGGATTAAACTTTACAAAAATGGCATTACTGTATAGTGGCATTCAGCAAGCTTATTTACTTGCCATCAATGTACTATATTTTAACTTAATTTTATTAGTACCCCCAACATAAGATAACTTGAACTTTCCCCTATTTTCTGGTTGGCTAATTTTCTCTTTCATTTTTTTTTTAAAGTAGTTTATTCGCTGATTAAAATACCAACCCTCTATGCCATTTTATAATCCTAAAGTCAGTTACCTGGTTGGTTTTGGTTTTGGGTTTTTTTTTTTTTTTTTTTTNTATTTTAATTCTTGATTAACCCAAGATTTGGATACCAACTGCATTGCCTGGTAATGGTAACAGCTGATAGTTTTTCATGTAGAATGACACTACTCTGCTTTATAGCAAGCTGCCTGTTTTAATTACATATCATTCTGGCAATTCAAGCCATGAAAAACAAAAATAAATCACACTGCTGCTTAGGCAAGACATTGTCATTTTGATAACAAATATGCATTTGTTATCATTGTACTGGAAATAAAAAAGCAATAATTACATGAAGAGCAATGAGCAGTCAAGGTAATCTGAGCTTGTTAGTACACAAGGGGTGTGTGGCTGGATCAGAAGGGACAGAAGCACAGAAGGTTCAAAGTTGCTGGCACTCTACATTGGTCATGGTCCTGTGAGAAGATTTGCTGATACCCCAGACTTGATGTTCCCTCTGCTGGTTCAGGTGGCACATTAGCAACATGCTTAACACACGCTGACAGGTCTAGGTTTCTTTCAAAAAGCTGGTCCTGGAGCATAAAAAGAAATTTCCTATTAGCTTTGCTATTGAAATTCTTTGTCCAGGAGATGAGACTGCTGTGTTGTGCTTGGCCTTAGAAATCTTAAAACCTATGGCTTTTGCATCTCAGAGGAGCATCTGATTGGGATGGAAGCTAGATTCTCCTCCAGAGATTAGTATCCTAAAATACAGGAGTCCAATGCATAGGATTTTGAGTTCTTTCCAGACATGTTGTACATGTATTTTGCATGTGTATACTATTTAGACTTTTTCACCTGCCTTAACAACACAAGTGCCTATTTTTCTTCATTTTATGAAGAAAAAATTTATTTCTGATAAAACTTTACACCAAAACAAAGAAAACCCGTGCAATATTAAGGAAGGCCTTAATCATATCTTCTTTGACTCATTGTTCCTAATGTTCTTTTCAGGCATGCAAGGCTTGAATGACTAAACCAGGTATTTAAGGCTATAAAAATCATGGTTAATTTTATAAGAAAAATAAGCCTCATTTTCTTGTACTTTCTAATGTACTACCAAGGTTCCTTCTCTCTTTCAAAGTTCTTCCCAGACTGTAGATACAAATTTTCACTATGTTTTTTAAAGGAACTGGATCTCATTTGAAAATTTGTTGCATTTAATTTTCTGTAACATTGCTTATGTATTTTTAATGAACATTATGACACAAGTTATTTCTGCTTATCTGGCATAAGGTGATTTCTACCACCTTATTCTGAAAACTAACCTGAAAGCCAACGTACTGCATAACCAAAGCTATTCAAAATCTGTTATGCCCCAGGGAATAGTGTGTCCCCCACAGAAACCCTGCTCAACTCCATTTTTAAAGTTTTCTTATACAACTTTTCCTTTTTGTTTTCTTAAGTAAATCATCATGCCCATAAGACTGGTATTGACATCAGGGTCAACTCTTTCCCTGTACTACTCCTTGGAAATCAGAAACTGGAAGGCTAGTAAGAAGAATGGTAGACACTGGAGTAAGTTAGATGATCTGTGCTCTACAACCAGGTTTTGTAACTTGGTCTCATGAAAAATGAAGAAAAAGTGAAAAATAACATAAAAAATGAAACCTGAATGTGGCAGAAGCTCTGTTTATACAAGTGTTACAACAGTTTACCAGTGAGAGTAATTAAGAAAGAGTTTTGGGAAAAATACAGAAAAATCAACATCTTCTGTTGTCCTCTCTCAGCTTCTAGGATCAGAGGTATAACATGCACTTACCAACAGCCTGTATTCAAGAAAGGAAGATATTATTTACTTTTTTCTGTTGGAAGGGATCTAAATATTGTATTAATTTCAGATCTTTGGAAAAGAGAAGATAATTATAAAAACTTAATTTGATTTCTTGAATAATATAGATCATAACATCATCAAATGATTCCTCTGTCATGCCTTTTAAAAGTTTTGATCTTGATTTTAACTTAAATCCAACACATATTCCACTGATCCTCATGGGTATATATATATATATATGTATCAGTGACTAAATCCTTATATATTAGAATTGCCCATTTTTATTTTATGTCCCTGTTTAGATAAATATCACACTCATTTTATTCTTTCCTTGTAAAGTGCAGAAGTAAAGTTTAGTATTCTCCACTGAATTTTGACTCACAATTTTTCATCTTCTTCATATTTCTCTCTCCAAACCCACTTTCCAGTATTTTACTATCTTAAAATCATTGTTTATCAACTTGTATTTCAGATTCCTTGCCTTATCTTCTATCTTTTGATCTTTGCTCCCTATTGTTTTCAGAGTTTATACACTTTTCCACCTGGCCTTCTTAGTAGAAGCACTAGGAACATAATTGCACAGTAGCTTGCTGCAGTTATCGAAGGCAAAATTTGTTCAGGTTTGAAATTCTAAACTGAAGAAAGCTCAGAATATTTGGAAACATAGAAAGTTGTTCATCTTCCTTCTGAGAAAAAGTGCTGCATTTTAAACAGCTGCATTTATTTACTGGCTTTTAGGGTGCTGGAGCCAGCAGATCTTAGTGCAAGAAAGTATTCTTTGAGTTAAAGGAAATCTCATTGCTTTGAAATCATCCAGTGAAAACTGTTCCAAAACATTTTTGTTAGGCAGATGAGTATCATCACTAACAACTGAAGGCACAGGTGAAACGGATCTTTCTTTCTCAGCAGCAGAGGGGAATTGGGGCATTTCTGTGGAAATGCACAAGCTAAAGTAAATTTCCAGAATCCTTGCAGATTGACACTGGAGTGATCAGAATTGGGGGTTTTATTGTTAATCTCCTGGCTCAGATCCATATCCTGAATGCTATCCTTTTTCAAAAGGTTTTTTTCAAAAGACTTTCTTGATAGAACACTCTGCATACGTAGAACCTAGGGCAGACTACATCTGTGACTCAGAGGTATAGGAACAGGAAGGATTGAAGACAGGGAGCACTGAGCAGTAATATTTCTTCATAATTTCTTTTTTTTCTGCAACTTCAGTAGAATTCAGTGTCCATCCCTGATTCAATGTATATTAAGTACAATACTGTTTTTCACTAAATTGATGTTTACCTTGATTGTGAACAGGTAATAGAAATAATAAAAAGCTACAGGTGAGTCAAACAGGACAGTTATATGATATTTTCTCTAAGTTAAAGAAAAGTTATCCATACTATTGCTGTATTATAAAATACAGTCATTGTTATACTATGTAATGCAGTTTTATGCTGGAAATATCTGAATATTTTGTGAATGAGCTGGTAGGTGAAACAGTATTTCCAGTCCATGAACAGGTACCTGCTGTTGGCCAGCTGCTAGCTGTGGGTCCTGTTCTGAGGCTGCTCAGCCTCACCCACTGCCATGGTTTAACCCCAGCCAGCAGCCAAGCCCCACGCAGCTACCTGCTCACTTTCCCACCAGTGGGATCAAGGAGTACAGCTAGAGAAGTAAAAGCAAAAAGTGTAAAAGCTAAAAAACTCGTGGGTTGAGATAAAGACAGTTTAATAGGGAAAGCAAAAGCCACACACACAAATAAAGTAAAACAAGGACTTAATTCCCTGCTATTCATGGACAGGCAGCTGTTCAACTAATCTCCAGGAGAGCAGGGCCACATCCAGTGTTACTTCAGGAGACAGATGTCATCACTCCAAACATCCTCCTTCTTCTTCTCAGTTTTATATCCTGAGCATTATGTCATATGATCTGGAATATCCCTTTGGTCAATTTGATCCACCAATCCTGGCTGTGTCTCCTCCTGACCTCCCCCTGCACCCCCAGTCCTCTCAACAGCTCAGTAGTGTGAAAAGCAGAAAAGACCTTGGCTCTGTGTAAGCCCTGCTCAGCAATAACAAAAACATATCTATATTAACAGCCCTGTATTTAGCCCAGATCCAAAACACAGCCCCATACCAGCTACTGTGGAGAAAATTAGCTCTACCCCAGGTGAAACCAGCACATCTGCCCATAAAAGAAAGAATTTAAATGCTTAGCACAGACCTCTGACTTGAGCAAGTTCCCAAGAATTAGCTATTATAGTACACAGCACTTCAGTTTTGAAGCACCTTTGTGAATTTTGCTTACTATATTTTCCTGTGAAGCTGTAAGAGTTAGCAGCTCCACCAGGAAACAGATACTCACCATTCTGGCTCCAGTTTTGAATTTGTCAGACCCCAGTAGTAGAACAGCTGGAACAGTGGAAGGATGTATTTAGCATTATGAATGGTATGGTTAATGAAAACATTACACCTGTAATGAACATCCACAGAAGCTGAAAACACAAGCCTGTGCTTGTCAAAAGAAATTCTTACATGGCTAGGTCACTTAAAGCTACCCAGAATTTGGTCAATGTGGCTTCTCTGAAGCTATCTGGAGATCAAATCTAACTGAACAGTAAAAACACTCACCTGAGCACGTGTTGGTCACTGCATGTGAGAGCTGATAATAACTTCCAGCAGAATGGGAAAGGTACATCAACCTGTCATTCCATTTGGCCTGTTTTGAAAGGTTAATTAAAGTTTCTATATAAGACTTTCAAGAGTTGGTTTCTTATAAAAGACAGAAAGAAATCTTTGTGGGTAGTTCCAATTTGTAAAAATCTAAATTATTTTCACCATTAGAAAACTTTATTTCTTAATCTTAATGTCAGATATGACTCTCTGTTATTGTACCCTGCAGCCATTACTTCTTATTCTGTCTAACATGAAAAAGAAACTAAACACTGTTTGTGATGGGTTTGTTGATTGCAGTAATTTTCATTTTTTACTTCCACCTCTACCCTTCCTACTTCTTTAGGATTTTTTAAAAATCTGGTCCTTTCATCATGTTTTTTCAACCTCTGACCATTAGCATCACTCTTTCATAAACTCTTCCTAAATGGTGAATGTTGTTTGATAATTTTCCCATTTCAGGAGTATTTTTTGCTTTTTTAAACTTTATAGGTCCAATTATGACACTAGATAGCTGCAGCGCCAGACCACTATGGGTGGTGGATAGATATGATTTTCTACAACTTCTTTGGCACAAGTCACATGGATAATATTCAGAACATGATTTTTTTTAACATGCTTATTCTTGAGTGCCTTTGTCTTTTCTTATTACTGAAGCAGTGAATCCCAAGTTGTATTCTCCAACTTATGTCAACCTATGCTGCAATCATCAGTTCTATTTTTCCACATGGGAATTATTTTATAAAATTACTTTATAATCACATAATATACCTGAAATAATGTAAAATAGATGAAATAAATCAGTAATGTTCCTCCTCTATATTTTAGTTTTGGGAATTTTTAATTTAAGCATGAGAGGAACAAGTAAGAAAAGAGAATTTATGCTAATATAGGACCACATTTCTTAAAGAAATTCTGAGAGCTCATGGTATAATACAATTACATAAGAAAAGCTACATTTTATATCAATGCAGTGAAACACAGCAAAAATGAAAGATATAACATCAGTGGTCTGACTACATCTCTTAATATATGCCAAGAGTTATATGAACAAGCTATGCTATACAGAGATCACTGAATGATCCATCTCTGACCAGTATATGTCAGTGAAAGTCTTCAAAAAAGTCCTGACATGAGATATCCAGGAATATGCTCTATTTCCAAAGTGGTAACAACTACATATTGAACTCTCTCCTCCACCAATATCCCTTTTTGGCTTTTTCCTGCTATAACTGGTCTACAGAAAGCATCTCTGACAAAAAATTGCAGTTAGATTTGAGGTTTTAAAGGGTTCCTAGGGATTTTTCTGGCCTTCTGAGTTGGAGTGAGCTTTAATGCATTCTGAGGAACCATTAATATTCTTTATCATATGAATGTGAATAATTTCTGCCTTGTTGATTGAAAATTAAACACAACTACCATACTCATCTGTACTAGCTTGAAAGCAAACCAGTGAGAGACTCCTTTTCAGAACTACCATTTAACAGTAAAATTAAAATAAATGCAATAGTACAGAAAAACTGACTGAGTACAACCTGACAGCCTGCTGGTTAGGGTGGTGCTCGCAGTCCAATTAAATGGTGGCTGCAGTCCTGTTTAGGTGTGGTTCTCTTGAAGTGGTGATCCTGCAGAACAGTCTGGTTTTCCTCTGAAGGTCCAGTAGTAGCTCTTGTCCTCTGGGAAACCTGTAGGTAAGGGCTGAGCTCCAAACCTCAGATTTTATCCAGGTAGGAATGCTTGGTTGCTCCCCTCTAGGCAGAGCACCTCACAATGGGCTGATGTAATTCCATGACTCATGCAGTGAGGCTGCATAGCCCATTAACAGAGGATATCACTCTAGAGGGAGTTATCAGGGATGTGTCATGGAAGAGATAAAGAGCACTGCCCCACCTGGTTTTAGCAGTTTGTGAAGATGGTGATAGAATACATACTTTTGGTTGCATCTTACATTGTAACCTAAAACACCATCATAAGAAACATAAAATTAGTTGTTTGATACATCTTATAGGTAGAGATAATTAGGCAAAGAATTTAATAAATTTTCCCTGATTCAAATTTTTATTTAATGTTCAAGACATAATGGCAAATAAGTTTGGCTTATTTACTGTGATAACCTGCTTTTAATAGTAAAGACTGAATTCTTGAAATGAAAAAAGTCCTTATATTTCAGGAGTACTTAGAGGTTCTCCCTGTCTGGTTTTGCCAACAATTATATGAATCATTTTCAATAAACCCTCAAATTTAGTATCTTTTAAGGTTACTGAAATTAACTTTCCAGTATTACTAGCAATTAATGAAATTTTAACATTTTCAAAGTATTTAAGTAACATAAGAATTCCATTGATTTTGATGCTTAAATCCTTTTCTTTAGTTGAGTATCTGTTACGGTGGGGCAGCCCATTAAGGGAAAATCCCAATGTGTTGATTTCAGTGTCCAGGAAGCCACAGACTGAACAGGTACCCCATCACGGGGTGCTGCTGCTGTTCCCAGTTATGGGTGCCTGATGCCTGTTCATGGGGTTAATTGACAATGCATCAGATCCAGGGATCCTCAGGTATCGGAGATCCAGGATTGGCACTGTTGCCTTTGTTCCTCCCCTGTTTATTCCCTACTGGCTGAATGTCACTGTTCCATCATTCACTCACTGGCTCATCTCTTCACCTCACCCCCCCAACCGAGGGCATAAGAACCCAAGCGAGAGACAAGCCTTTGCCATTGTTAGCTGGATATAGGTTGTTATATTATGTTTTTCCTCTGTGAGGAATAAAGTTTTAATATATATCAGCTGCAGTGGTCTGCTCTCTGTCCAACCTTCCTAACAGTGAAGATACCGCTTGCCCAGAAATGGAGCCCCGGGCCCTGGGGGTCCAAGCCAGCCCCTCTTCTAATTTGGCTGCCAGAACCCCTATTGGAGCTGCTGAGGCCAGGAGAAGGTATCCTGGCAACCCAAGAAGCAACAAGTATCAGCATCAAGCTTAACAAAAATATTTGTTTAAAGGTTCAGACAGGTACTAAGGGGTATTACAAATAAAATACATTAAGCACCTAGGACATCCTTAAGCAATTTTGGAAATCCTCCTAGTAGTTAATGAATCTTTAGAGAATTAAATAAAGTTGTAACTAGGCTTTTGTGATGGGCTTAGGAACAGTGTTGTTTTTGGTGTTGTTTGGGACTTTATCATAAATCCTATTCTTTTATTAAAAAAAAAATTACAGTAGGAAGGAGGTTTTCTTTTTATAAACTTACTGTACATTAGGCATGTCTGATGGACAAATGTAGAAAGACAGACGTTTCTTGATTTAGATTCTCCCATTATTATCAACTAGAAATTATTGGTTCTGCAATTTCTTTAGTTAATTAAATAGTTGACTAAGTTGATGTGACACACCATATACTGTTACCATTCAAAGTGGCTGGTAGATACCAGCCCCTGCTATTTCAACATACAAAAAAATGCATTTTACAACAGAATGTGAAAAACATAGGCAAAAGCTGATTTTTGAAATGACAATAAATGTATAGGGAGCACTTCATGACATTAAGAGCTTTGCAATTTTTTCCCTTCCTTAATTCTTATATTGCTGCTTTTTTAAAGGTCACATCACTAAGCTGCCCAAGTCTCCTTTGACACACATCTTTTTATGGCTAACTGTTCCAGTTGTTTTTTCACCTGTCTTAACAATATTATAAGAAATGGGAGAACTGACAAGTCACTTTTTTCTAGGACAGAGAGGTCATCAAATGTCTAGATAGTGGCTAACAATCACTGTGTCTTTGTCAATGAACGCATAGGAAGGAAATATTTGAGGCAGAGCTTCTGACACAGATTGAGTTCATATATTTTCAAAGCAGAAGTCTTTAAAAGAATAATGGACAATCTTAATGGGGTTTAGGGCCTCATAATTTTTAACAGTGCTCTGCAGTTTTCCAGACACCTGAATTACATTTTTCATCTGTGATGTACTAAATTCTCACAGTAAGGTAGAAGTTAATATAAGAACTTCAGAAAGACATTTAATTTCACTTTATGTCAAGGTATTTCTGCCCTGAAACATTCCATTTTTATTTTCCTTTTCATTTTCAAAATACATTTTTCTCTTTCTCAAAAGTATCTGAGATAGATTTTAATGGGTATTACCTGAGCAGTTTTGGCAATAGTTAAATCTTCTACCTGCAGAATGGGTTCTTTATCAATTATATTCTTTTTGTAAAGCAAGTAAGGTCACTACTAAAAATAACTGTTAATGTTATTAAAAACAATAATAAAACAACAAACCAAGAATTATTTGAAAAGGCTTAGGGTTTATATATTTCCTCAAGTTCTATTCATTAATTTAAATAGTTTTGAATTTATTCCAGGAATTAGATAGAAAGTAAAGGGAAGTGACATTTTAAAACATGGTGTCCAATTTATATTTTCACTCAGCAATACTGCTGCCTGCTATAAACACTGAAAATGTCAAATCAGCCCTAGATCCTTTTGACTACCAGGTCACTGCTTATTGTGATGCTGATTTATCACTTTAGAGTGCAACAGAGTTCAGCTATTATTTATATGCATAGAAAAAGCCTATTTTTTTACGAATACACAGGTTGAGTTACAGGTGTCCCACCAAGCTCTGTGCTACCTGTATTTTTCATGACATGTGAGAGTTCTATAGAAAGAAAAAATAGAGAAAAAAAAAAAAAGAAAAAAAGCAAAAGTTCTAGGAAGTTAAGAACTCCAGAGAACATATTTTTGTGGTCTTTATTTTGCCCAGTCTTATCTCCATTGTAAGAAATCCCCTGACTGGTGCTTTTCATAACAATGGTAAAATGCATGAAACATCAAGCATCCATTACAAATATGAGCTTACCTGGAAAGGAGAGGGCAGTAGTCAAAGAGGTGGCTCCAACACAGATGAGTGAGGATATGAAATGTTCTTTTTTCTTCTGCATTCTCACGCAAGAGGCAGTTCTGATGATAGGAAGAACATGATTTATCTGTATTTCTTTCTTTTTTTTTCTGACAGATTTGAGTACATGGAATATAGTCATAGAATCATACACTACCCTGAATTGAAAGGGACCCAAAAAGAACATCAAGTCCAACTCCTAAAATATACATTTTTAAATCATTACATTTCCAAATGGGTGGATTTTTTAGTTGTGACTAAGGGTTTCTGTGTAGTAGTAAGATTTATAAGACTGTTTGAAGACTAAGGATTTTTATATGCACATAATTTTATAAGTGTCTAGTTAGAAATGCCTAATAAACCTCTAGCAGAAAACTGGGTCACTATCCTACATTTTCAACATGTACATAAAACAACAAAACCCCATTGCTCTATTTAGGAAGCAAGAAATTATTTGTCCTAATAATAAAGTGTCCCCAAATCAAAAGTTCTTCAGAGTTTTATTTTTAAAATACATATGTGTACCTATCTCATTTGCATTAATTTAGCCTAACTTTCTTTTCTTGCCATATGTCTTTCAGACTTACTGGATACCGGGAAGGCTGAGGTGTCTCAAATCTACATCATACACAAATTACAAAGTACAGAAATTACACTAATAAAGACTTCTAGGGCTCTTTCAGGCTCTTTTCTACAGTTGGATGGTTTCCTTTAAGTAAGACAAATAGTCCTGCTGAATTCCTCAGAACATTTATTTTAGGTATGGATATTTCATTTTGAAAAATTAAAAAAAATAATCTATTTACATGGCCCACTGCAGAATTGCAATGCAAAAGCACAGGTGCTGAATCACATGAGGAGGAGCATCTGCTGGACCAGCTGTTGCCACCATTGCAGTGCAAGAGGGTGCCCAGGAGTATTTTCTCCTGCAGTTTTGTTTGTTCATTTGGGGAGAATGATAGGTGATGGACTGCCGAGCTGAGATGTGATTATTGTATTAAAGAGTGATTTGGTTGACCTCAGGTGTACCATCTTGTCAGCGACTCCCATGATTGGGCTGCTGCCAAGACATATTTGCTGGGGAGTGGACAGATTTATTGAGTGCGACAGGAGGGAAAATAATGTCTCTTTGTTATAATGGAGAATCTGCATGAGCTGTTAACCAAGATAGTATAGCAGAGCTGACTGAATATTCGTGATATACAAAACTCAGTAACAATGTAGTCTAACACCTTTGTGTTAGAACGCTAGTTCACTGAGTGAAAAAAAAAAAAAAAAGCACCAAAGCAGTAGTTTATTTTGACTGAGAAGGCTGAAATTAAAAAGAATCTGATTTGAACTGTTAGACATCTGCATCTGTCTTGGAATGCAGTTACATAGGTACCTGGCTAGCACTTCAGGAAATCAGGTACTTGGTGTTTATTTCTATTCCTAGGAGGCTGTGACAGAAAGGCACAGCTGAGACACTTGGGTTACATGGGAATGTGCAAGAGCATCAGATTCCTCACAGCATGATTCAGGGAGTTATCACAGCATTAAGTGATTATGAAGGAAGTAGGCCACAGACTAATAACCAGCCAGAACTGTTTGTAAACTTTTACTAAGAGTTTATGGACTGGAGAGAGAAAGCCTCAGGTGTTGCAATCGTGATATTGCAGTGTGTTATCTTTAGGTATTTTCTATTGCTTTGGGAAATCCAGCTATTCTAGTATGTTAGAGAATGTATGGCTCAAAATAGTATCTCTTCATTGTACAATCCCAATGCTGCAAAGAAATCCTGAAGTAGGGTAAGACTTTGTACCCCACATCATTTTGCAGGAACAGAGTTCCTTGTTTAAACTCCACTTACATATCACTTTTAGTTTCTAGTAAGAAGTCCGGTTTACAGGTGTAATGATAAAACAATCTTCACAGGTTTACATAAAATTTTGCACAGCAATTGTCACTGAGTCCTGTATTACTTATATCGAATTTTCCATTAGTATCAATAATTTCATCAACAGCATGAGAACTACGGCTTATGTTGTTGTAAAGGTGTGTTTTGCAAACGGCTAGTGAAGTCATGAAATTAATTTTAGAACAGCTTATTCAAACAACTGATGAGGCCAGTAGTTTAGCTCTTCTCATTAGTGTTGGGTATAAACCTTTGCCCCCAACAGTGAAAGATAAATGTTTAATTTAAGCAGATACCTAGTTCCCTTTATTAATGGATTTCCAGTATGCATTTGTAATGCTCTGTTTAGTGTTATGGGTTTTTTTTGCAGATGCATTCTCTACACTTGGCTGTTAGAAGTTTTAATACCTTTAATAAAATATTCTATAAACATCATTACTAAAATGCAAGCCTGATAACAAACTGCTAGGGAACTGTTTACACTATCAAGGTCACAGTCTAAACAACTTATAACAGCTGTAAATATTTAATATGAGTTGGATACTCAAGGATGTTCATATATTTGCTTCAACTTTTTCCATAGAATTAGTTCTTTCAAATATTTTTCATTTAGGACACAGCCTCACATGGACTATACCCAATACAGCATGGCTGTATGTCTGTAGTGACCAGTGCATGTTGTTTCTTAATGATGATTACATAATGTCTATTAAGAATACATAAGAAAAAAAGATTTTTTTTCCCAATCTGCCAGTCTACAATCGGAAAATCACTGTGCATTGTATGCCATGGCATGCAAAAACATATTGCAGCAACATAAGCTTCTTTCTCCCTTGTATGTGCTTTCTAGAATGGGAACAAGAACAGGTATCATGCAGGTGTATTTTGACAACTGTTAGGAAGATAGGACTCCTAACAAATACTAGGACATGAAAACAGCTTTCTGGAAGGTAGCAGGAGTTTTGTCATTGGCTTCATCAGAGTTAGAAGTTCTCTTGGGGAGAATATGTGTTGAGGTAGTTGCCATGTTTTCACATTGTTAATTTTATGCTAATAGTATTTAAAGCATAGCTATTCTCTTGGAGTAATAATGGTGAAACTAGAAGCTATGCTTGTTTTGTTTTCTATTTCCTCATATGTAATAGTTAAAAGGGTTACATTGGTGTTATAATCAAATATCACTCATGCATATATTAAACTTCCACTCATTCTATGTAGTCTCCATGGCATGTCTGACCTTCAGCCTAACAAATGATCCTTGATTATTATCCATTCACTGCACATTCGATGCCTACTGAAAGCATTTTTACACTTGTTTATTACCTTTTTACCTGGTTATTATCAACTGCCAATAAAATCCTGCAGTTAAACAATTTATGTCGTATAAACCCCCTTGCAATGCTTTTTAAATGGATATTGAACTACTATAATGCAGGCTTTTCCAAGCTAGTCTTGAAGATGTGAATTGTCAATCAAAACCCAAATCTATCCTTATTTATGCAGCTATTTTTTGAGCTCAGTGGAAAGGATTTTTTACCCTACGTTGAGAAAGTACTATTTCATCTTTCTGTAATAGGGTGTACTGCAAATAAAATGAAGTAATATCAAACTCATTTATTGTGAAGGGCTGGGCTAGTAATTTGTCCATATCCAGTGTCCCAATTGCATTGTTCCAGTATTGAGGAACTAGAATTGGAGTTATGGTGGTAGTCTTATTTTCACAACCTCCCTGGAAAATTTGTTCCAATGTTTGACCACCAATGAAAAGTGTTTCCTGATGTTCAGAGGGAACCTCCTTGTTTTAGTGTGTGTCCATTGCCTCTGGGTCTGTCACTGAGCAACAGTGAAAAGAACCTGGCCCCATCCTCTCTCCTTACACTGTCCTTCAGGTATTGATATATAGTGATGATGTCCCTCATGCTGTTCCACTTCTCCAGGCAGAGCAGTCCCAGTTCTCTGACAGCCTTTCTTCATAGTATAGGAGCTCCAGTCCATTCACCATCCTTATGGCCCTTCACTGGACTGTCTCCAGTATGTCCATTTCTCTCTTGCACAGAGGATTCCAGAATGTGACACAATACTCCAGGCTTGACCTCACCAGTTCACAATAGAGGGGAAGATTCACTTCTCCCAACTTGCTGGCAATGCTTTGTCTAATGCAGCCCAGGACACCATTGTCTATCTGCAAGAGAACATTGCTGGCTCAAGTTGAACTTGGTGTCCACCAGGACCACCACATCCTATTCTGTCAAGCTCCTTTGCCTCTGGGCTGTTGACTGAAGTTCCTTTCAATCTGTTCCTCCAGCCCATTATGAATAGCTGCCCTGTCCTGCATATTGACAGTCCTACATTCCCAAGTTTGGTGGCATCTGCAAACTTGTTGAAAGTGCCCTTCACTGCAGGTTATTAATGAAGACATGAATCTTTGAGGGGTGTGACTTGCTACTGGCTGACAGCTAGACTTTGCATCACTGATCACAACACTTTAAGCCAAGCAATCAAGCCACTCCAAGTGTGCCAACCCACTTGGTCATCTGGTTATCCAGTCAGTATCTCAAAAATTTGGTGACAAGGAGCCTACAGAAGGCCTAGTAAAGCTAAGGTCTACAAAATCCACTACTCTTCTCTTGTCCACAAAACGAGTTATCTCATCGTATAAGGCTATCAGGTTAGTCAGACATGACCAGATTGTGCTGAACCGTTCTTGCCCATTCCTGTCTTCTTGTCCTTAGTCTGAATAGAAATAACTTCTAAGAGGTTTCCCTCTATACCTTTACTAGAGACTGAAATTTGGCTGACTGCAGTTACCTGGATCCTCCTTCTTGTCCTTGTTAAAGATGACTATGGTTTTTTCTTTTAATCCTGTCAACAGGAACCCATATTGTTGGTCACCTCCTCCTGCAGTTCCTTCACCTGGTTACTCAGGCCTCTGCTACCCTGGTCCCAGAAGCAGCAACAACCCTATCTCCAGTCCCAGACCTGGACACAGATGTCCTCTTCATCAGAGATCTCGTCTGTGCCACTGACATTTGCACCAGTCAATGACAATCAACACGCCCTGTGCTGTACTGGGACTATCACTGCCTTATCTTCAGGCATCCCTATGCAGCCACCAAGCAGCAGAGGTGCTCTGAGCCTTTGCTGTGTGACTGCTATGTCTCTGCTAGCTGAGTCTTCTTTTGGCCTCAAAGTACAATACAGACTGATCAGGAATCCAAAGGCTTCATTAAACACTCCCCCTTAACTGAAAACAGAAAAGTCACAGCACAAACTTGCTGGTATCTGAGAGCTACAGAGAAAAGTCTTATTTAATGACGAATTTTTTCCTTCACATAAGCAGACAAGGACATTTAACGATCTGTATCTTAATCTATTCCCCTGCTCCCTATCTCTCATAGTCCCTACCTTCTTGGATTAGGATGCCAGATTCTTTTTCCCCAGAAAGCAAATGAACAATTGTGGTGAATTTTCCGTAAGTCAAATGTTTCCTAAAAAGCATTATATTTACTCTGTATGCATAAATCAACACTTGTAAAAAAAAAAAAAAAAAAATAGATGTTTTCAGGAAGTGTCTCTTGTACTCTTGTACTCTTCTGCTCAGCACTGTGTACTCTGATAATTTCAAAAGTATGAAGATATAGCTTCAATACGAGATATACGTATGGAAATCTGGTATACATTAGCCCTGTAGTGGGAGATTGCATAGGCACGACTGTTTTAGGCAGTTCCCTCCTTTGAGAATATATTCTTTACATTTATTTTGCTACTATTCATGACATTTTTTGTACTTGAATTATTACTGTCGATTGGGCGAAGTCAGAGAAAAATGCTATTTCATAACAACATTATGGTGATCAACAGGAATCCTCAGACATCAAGGGGGTTTTCTTACTGGAATTCATGGATAAGGAAATTTATCAAATATAAAATTGATAGTGGCAAAAATTTGGTAAGTTCGCAGGTGATTTGTGAAAATAATATTTCCATTTTTATTACTATATACTAACCTAGAAATAATAGATTATTACTGGTTAGAAATATATATTTTTCTGCTTATACCTGTTGAAATTAATAGGAATTCTCTCTGATTCTTAACTTACTTCCATTTGCTGTAACCCCATGGTATGGATTGTTTTCCAATTGCTCTGTGGATTTAGATAGTTGAACAAGCAAAAGAGTTGGAGATAATGTTATTTGAAAATTAACATTTCTTGATATGACGAATGAAGCTTATCTCTGTGGCAATAATGTTCATTGCATCTTTTGTATAAAATTGTAATTTGCTTTGATTTGCATTATTCTTGTCTAATAAAAGAGATTAATCTTACCTAGTAAAACTCAAAATTATAATGATTTAAAATAGTTACTAAGTAGTTTGGTAATACTCCAACCAAAATCAGTTCATAGTGATTTAGCCAAAAATTTTAAAAGTCTCTACCCAGAGGGAAAAAAATATATCATGAAGCTCTAAGGAATAGTAACCAACTCTGATGTGTTGTCCTATTTGAAAGAACTAAAAATACTACAATGGAAGAAAATATTGTGAAGCATATATGTAATTACATTTAAGAGGAACATTTTATTTTCAAGAACCTCAATGAAGAATCTGTGCCTAATTGAGAAGGTTCATGCAGAATTTAGGAATTCCCTTCAAACCATCATTTCTATCAGCTGCAAACATTTACATTAAGCTCTGGACTTTCTCTGTTATATTTTTCTTTCCAGAACACTACCATTCAAATGCAAGATCAGTGGATTTGTTCTGTCCCTTATTTCTTTGGAAATCCCTCCAGATTTTGGCGAAGGGCAATGCATGCAATATGTAGAAAAAGAAAATAAGATAACAATTCATAATAAATTTCCCCCCTCACAAAAATTCAGGCTGATGATCAATTATCTCACTCTACATTTTGTTCTCCTAACTGTTCCTTGCTTGTGAGTCTGTGCCCCACTGGAGAAATTTCACAAGCTTTCAGAAGTGGTATACAATATGCAGCTGCCTCAGCAAAGGCATCTATTACCATTTTAAATGCCTTACTGTATGTAATCAGCCCTTTCAGATGGGTCTGGCAGATTAACAGATTTTTCATTGGTTCTGTACCCTTCTTTAGAGGTTATGTAAAGCAAGTAAGATATCCTTGGATTCCTGAAACTGCTTTAAATGCTCACCTGCATCCCACTCAAAAATCTAAATAGTTTTTCTGGGAGTGTTTTTAATTGTCCTAA
This sequence comes from Rhipidura dahli, assembly GCA_013399225.1. Classification (NCBI taxonomy): domain Eukaryota; kingdom Metazoa; phylum Chordata; class Aves; order Passeriformes; family Rhipiduridae; genus Rhipidura; species Rhipidura dahli. The sequence continues at coordinate 556,485 of VXAC01001403.1, forward strand.
TGGCCAGAACCATAACTTTTTTTTTTTTTCTTATATAGTAAATTACAGACAGTATACTAAAAATTAAGTTCTATTTTTACATAAGTATGTGTAGTATGGTCATGAAGCTTGAAGAATTATAGCTTGATATTTTATTGCCAATTATTGATCTTGCATGTATAATTTATAGTACTGCATCATACAAATTATAAAGAAATTTGATTTATTGTTGGCACAATTGTTCATTATATAGCAGTCTTAATTGATTTTCTCCCAAAAGAAAAAAAAGTGTGTGCATATATAAACACATGCCCTTTTTAAAGAACATATTCATATAAAGGATACAAAAATTCTTGATTTACAGTTAATTATCTAAGCTTTCATATCAACATTAGTTGATAAGAAAACTAGTCTGCTGCAGAGTGATGTAATGAGACTCAATTAATTAATGTTAATACAAAGGTCTGACTTGAATAAAAGAAAACTATTAATTCATCTGAATTTCATTTCCAGGGAAGACTATCAATTTATAGGAAGAAATCCAGGTTTTAGTCAAAACTGCTAATCTGGATCTTGGAAATCTATTAAATGATAGAACAGCCTTGAAAGTGTCTCTGAATTTTCCAGTACAGAGTGCTGTGCTGCCATTCAGAAGGCTCCTGACAGCCTGGAGAAATGGGCAGAGCAGAAAATTCTAAAATTCAACAAACACAAATGCATGGTCCTGCACCTGTGGAAGAATAACCCTATGCACCAGTACAAGCTGTGGGTTGACCTGCTGAGAAGCAGCTCCGAGAACTCTTTTTTTTCCCAGGAACAGAGCTTTAAAAAAAACAGCTAAAGGTGCAGGTAGTTTCTCTTCCTCCTCCCCCTTTTCGCTGAAACCAGCCTACAGAATTTTACATGGTTCACTTGCAGCTGTAGTTGTAGGTAGCCTGATGTCTGTTATGTACATACAAAAGCCTGGCTTTCCTGTCCTGGCATGAGTGCTTAACTACAACCTAACTGACTTGCCACCTTCTTTTCCTTCCAACAGTATTTGAAAGAAAACAGAAGCTTTAAATGCATTCTGTAAATTCCTATTGCTGTGAACCAGATGAGGCTGGAAGCATGCACCATGGTAAGGTTCTGAAACTGAATAGTCCCATTCTGGTCACCAGAGACACTGAGACATGAGGGATGACCCTAACAAAGCTGAAGAACCCTGGTGCCAAGGTGCCACCTCCGTTCTGCAGTAGATGGAAAGGGATTTTAGGAGTCCTTCACAGGAGGTCTTAACATTTGCTCTGATCCCTGTAGGGTTCTTTAAGTTTTATTTCGTTACTTCTGTATGTTTGTACACAGAGCAGATGGACTATTGCATTATGGACATACTGGCTGGGTGCTCTGTTTTTCAAAAAATATCTGTTCACATGATGAAATATAGAAGGAAATTGAAATTTAAATAAGGAAGAAGTAGAAAACTCAAACAAAGGCCCATAACATTTTTTGTGTAATTTTTGTTCTCCATTTTTAAGGTATAAACAAAGAACACAACTGTAGAAAATTTTATGAGTTGTCACGGTTAAGGCAAATAGAAAAAAAATTATTTTACCTTATAGTCAAAGAATATTCCAGCCTCTATGACCATTTTTTCATTCTCACATCTAAGTTAAAGTGTCCATATGTCTGAATTTATATTTCTTCTTGATTTTATGGCAGCTGTTAAAATTGTTTTTAATAAAAAGAAAGCAAAATGCTTTCAATCTGCAGGTGTGATTCATAGTGTTGCTGAAAACAATCTCTGATTTTATTATTGTCAGTCTTTAGAATTTATTTAGTGTTTATTTTATGAAAGAGAACTTCAATCACACAACAAGAAAGTTCAGTTATCTTTTATAAGTCTTTTTAAAATAAGGTCTAGATTTCAAAGTTGGTCAATAGCTCAGCATTTTTAATTTTTATAAATGCAGCTATATGTGATTTTACTAAGCTAAATCAACTAATCAGAACAGAAAACATTTAAGACTATCTTCCTTTACATTTAATTTGATTAAGAATGGAGCTTTTTGGGAGCATTGATCCTGCCTACAGGTACTGAGCACATCACAATCTGACTGTTTAAGTATATGTTAATATCCTTGATTTTTGGGTTACAGATTCAGCTGAATATGATTGAATACATTCTTTGAATGAATTCCCATGATCATTGTATGTGAGTGTCTGATGACTTATTCAGGTTTCTGTGGAGATTTCATATTATTTTCTAACTCAATCATGGTTCATTTTCTTCAGTTGTCTAAAAACAGTGATCAAGAGTGGAACATAGGAGGATCCAAAAAAAACTCTGAGAACAAATTTGTTACGGAAACCACCACTAAATTTAATAGATATCTGATCCATTAATGTCTGATGCTTCATGGAAACATTATCAATTGGCTTCAATTTCATACAGTTTCCTCAATTAGTAGTTGGTGAAAAATATTAAAAGCCCCCTGAAAATGAGATATAAGTTCAAAGGTCTTGAAAATTTTCCAAATGCTACTACAAGGGGAAAAAAAAAAAAAAAAAAAAACCTTTGTAGAAACCTTAAATTGTTGGTTTGTTTGGGGTTTTTTCCTGAATATTTGACTAACACTTGGAGAATTTTCAGCTGGCTGATGATGAATCAAGTAATCTTAGGCTGTTATTTTGATGCTGCTGGAAGCCAGGAAAGATTTACCAGTTCTGCTTCAGATTTCTCTCTTTCATTTTTTTTTTTAATTTTTTTTTTAGCACCCACTGTGAATAAAGAAACTCAACACATAGAAACCCACATATTTGGCCGGAAGAAAACTTTGTCTTTACTGACAAAGTAAACAAGCTATTTGCTCCTGCAGTATTATGGTTATTAATATTATTCCTTTAGAACAAACAAGCTTGCTACTGAAGAGGAAGATAACATTTCTTACAGTACTTTCTGAGATGATCCTACCTGCCAAGCAAACAACATCATTTTATTTTGCAGATTTATAAAAACCAAGAATGTACATCCTGAATATTATTGGTAAATACTGGGGTAGAGAAGAAGGAAAAAATAATTTAAAGGATTATTTCAAATAGATTAATTGCAGAGCATTTATCTGAGCTTTTAAAAACTGACTAAAACAGGAAAAAATCTGCATTGGTAGCATAAAATGTTAGGTGGTTTGACCAGGGATATTTCAGTTGGTAACTGTATTATTTGAGTCTTTCTGTGAATTGGCTTTTGAATAGTGCTTTCTCCATTCCATAATAATAATAATAATAATTTAGACTAAATATGGTTTCTTGCATTTTGTTAAATGACATAAGGAATATAGGTCATGACATTACCACAGGTATCACGTAAGATATGTTTGGCAAAAAATTACTACATTTTTAAAATAATAGGTGACCTTCAGTGAAGCTGAGAATAGTCAGTATCTATCTTGAACATCACAATGGCTGGGTGAGTTTCGTAGTCCACTGACCAGAGTAAATTATCTTGACATTCCGTGCAATTTATCTACCGCTCAGAGCCCTTATTTAAGTACAGAAAAAGTTGCCTTCTCTCATTCTAACAAATAGATTTTCATGAGAATAATACATTAGCCTATAGGTAAAATGATCAGGACATCATGGTCTACTGTCATTCAACACTTCCTTAGTGCTGAACAGTGACATGCTGTAGTTCAATAGAGCACCCAAAGAGAACCAACCATCCAACAACCAATATTTTAGATCTCTGAAGACCTAGCACTGAAAATAGTCACTCCAATACCACTGGCAAAATTTCTTAATAAATCAATAGTGTAATCTAAAATTATGCTATAATCTGATGCTTTTAAAGCAAAAGCAGGTAAGTACCCAGAAGAAACATTTGAAACCCACAGAAATTCCTCAGTAATGTCCCAGAACTTTCTGATGGTTCTGTGCTTTAAGATACTCAGGCCAAGTCTATCAAAAAACCCCAACATGTCAAAATATCATATGAAAATATTTTTTTAAATCTCAGCCAAACATGTGTTGAAATTTTATTATATAATTACGGCAGTGTTTTGGGATGATAATAATCATAAAGAATAACCTTTGCTTTGGGTTTGGTTTTTTTGGTACACAACACAATATGTTCATTTAATATAGGTGCACAAAGGTAATAAACATATGTGAACAGAAAGCTTTGAAGGTTCTAATGAATTGTCTAAAAATGATAAATATTATTCAAGCAAGAAGTAAGTGGAATAGTACTTAAACTAAAAATGCAATGAAAAAAATATCTGTTAAGCTGTGAGGTATTTAGCAGGAGAGAGATTAGGGAGTTAACATTTAAAAAATAATTTTAAAACAAACATAGAACTTTCAACCTAATATGTTCCTATAATGAAGATTGCAAACAGGATATTTACTGTCTTGGAAGAAGAATACAATATAAATCAAGGAAGAAATTAGTAACCTACTCTTTAAATTCTATGTCAATAATTCAAAGTGCTTCATGTAAGAAAAAGTGCAGTGCACAGTAGCTTAAGTAATATCCAGTTTCAAGAATATAAGAAATAGAGAAGTGCCGAGAAAACTGATACTTGGATAGTGCAGAGTTCATAATTACTTGATATTTACAAGGATTCCATCCTGTTCTTCCTGACCAAACCACACTTCATCCTGAAAATTAGGATGCTTTGAAAAAAATGAAAGGGATGAGAAATAAGGGAAGTGACTTGATAATCTTGTTTTTTAAAAAAATTTACAGTTTGTCTCTTTAGTGTGATTGATTCTAGGTTAAAAGTTGCAGAGCATATGATTTGAGCAAAAATGAATGGCTAAAATGAGAGATATATATCCTTACCAATAACTTTCAATGGCTGGGATATCATTGCTGTAAATAATTGGCTTTGATGTCTCATCAGTATTTTACTTTAAGTTATTACTTTATAAATTTTTTTTTTCAGTTTGTAGTGATTAATTTTGGAAAGATTACATGTCACTGTAGTGTGTTTAATATAAAATTATGAATGCTTACAGTATTCTATATTGCCTAGATAATATGACAGTAACAGTAGTCCTCTTTAAAGCAAGATGTTTAATTAAATAATCTCCTAATTTTCTTCCACCTAGGATTAGTAGAATAACTTTAAGTTTAAAGTGAAACTAGAAATTTGTAAGAGTGGTGGCTTATTTCCTGAAAAAACATTATTGAACATGTCTGCATCTAAAACCCTTTCAGCTTACTAACAGGTGGGAGGATACAGATTGTTGTAGACATACAAATATGTAAAGAAGAATAAACATGGCAAGTGCAAAAGGAAAATGTGAACCTCAATAACATATTTTTGTTTTATTACTACAGCTATAATCACTGATTAATAGGTATCCTGACAAATGAAGAAACTGCCAAGAACAGGACAGATATATAAATGCAGTTCAAAAGATGATGAGTATAAACACATCTTTATGGCTAGAATTCCAATTCTTCCTCTTTCCAATTTGTATCCAAAAAATCAGTGTGACAATTAATGCTAAAAGATATAGTTATATTTTCCCAGCTTCAGAACTATAGCTCAATACTCCATGTTATTATCTCTGAAACAGACAAAAGATATGATTTAGACAAAGAAAATTGTCTGACAATATTAACCTAAATGCTACAATGTAAGATGAGCTTCTATTGTCACTAAAAAGCTCTGTCACTAAATTCACAAGTAACCACCTTTAGGTTACAGACTTAGGTTTTAGAAGAAAACAGCATGACCTTCTGAGTAGTCCAAATATCATTTATAACTTGTGTTATTGTATTTCAGATGTATGTCTTCCATTTTTCTAGCCACATTCACACTGCACTTTTAATAAAGGCCTGTAGATATTGCACAGAAGGGCTTTTCAGACTGCTTAAAAACCTCTTAAACAAATAAAGAAAATATTGGCTTTTTTATTGGCCTTTTCCAAACCTCTGGCTGTTCACTCTGTGACATGAGGGATCCAGGGCATGGTGGTGACTAATAGGTCTGTGCACTTTAAGTGTGAGATAGTACAAATGTTCACCTATTTTCAATTGTTCTATTTATGAACTTTTAATTAGTTCCTTTGCAGCTGCACATTCTTTGGTCTGAGTTAATTGATCATGCATTGTGGTTTTAATAGCTTTCATAAAAATAACACTTGGCACTAATATAACACTTTAGATTTTCAAAGTTAAACATTAAGTAATTCACCCATAGAAAGCCCTTTGGGAGATAAGAGCAGTAGTAAATATTTTATTCACTTTGTAAAACAGGAATTTTGGAAACATGGAGTGATTTGACCAAGAACAGGGAGTGAGTGAGAAAAGGCTTCTTAAACAGAATCCAGGAGAAACTGATAAGGTGGGCTTAAAATCAATATTTGCATTTTTCTGAAAATTATCATGATTTGAAAAACTTTATTTCCAGATTTGAAAAAAACTATATTTCTATTTCTAAAAGTAAAATAAAAATAGAATACAAAAAAAAAAAAATTATATACACATATATGTATGTATGTTCACTTAAAATGTAAGTTTTAAAAAAAGTTTTAAATTAATTAAATTTATTGTTTTTATAACATGTCTGTCATAAAGCTGCTTCTCTTATAGTGCTATTCTTCATGATGCATCTGTAGCTTTAAAAGTCTGTCAAAGTTGCAATAGGTGGTATTAAAACCATTACATGACTTTTATATTTATTAAAAAGCAA
>VXAC01001403.1:563541-579568 GCA_013399225.1 Rhipidura dahli
TTTTGACATTTTTATTTAACATGTATTTGCTGAACACAGTTCAGAGACTATGGAACCCTTTTTATTGAAAAGTCATTAGTAAAACTGAGGTTGAATTTCGACTGTTGATGCTTATTCTTCATTAGTCTTTTATTTCAGCTTCTGTTTCCAGTTCTTCCTGGCCCCATTGCAGCTTTCTCTGTCTATATGAATTTCAGTGTTGGAATTCTTCCAGTTTATAACTGGAGGCTGTAACAGGAGTTGGATGGTGGAAAAAAAATGTGAGAGCAGGAAAGGAGATAACAGCTGAAATTAAATGCTGACAATCCGGGCTAAAGAGCCTGCATGGCTTGTCCTGGGGAGATCAGTGAGGCAAAAAAAAAAAAAAAATCAATGTTTATTGCTAATTAGCAATTAAAACCTCACCCTTTTATAGCTTATTAAAACATCATATAGAACTAATGGCTATTGAATTCACAATGAAAATTGCACAGTACTTTAAGCAACAAAGATTTTTGTTAGGAAACAATGAAGTCTATCAATATTCCTTGCTCTCTTCTGGGTTTCCTAATGAAAGCTCTGACCTCTGCCTAGGTATGCCACTCCAGGAGTGAACCTAGAAGCATTTAAGAAGAAAAAATTGACTTTGAGAAGTGGTATCTGACATTGGTGGAAGAGGCTGGCATCTTGTATTAGTGGTTTTGTAGAATTTACACATTAAAAAACATGGAAAAGAGATCATTTCAGTTGCCTGGGCCTGGCAGCAGCTGAGATGGTGATGATGTAGTGGAAATAGAGGGAGCAAGATCAATCATTTTAGAAATATATGGGAAAAAAAAAAACAAACGGTGGTACCATTTTTCGTATTCCCTGACTATATTCCTGAGGCATTTTAAGGGCTAGAGGGAATCATTTAAAAGTTCTGAGCAAAACAGACAACTAATCTAGTTATTCATATTTCCCACTCCCCACTCTTTAGGTTTACCAAGTTCAGATTAATTCTTTAACCAGTGTTCTTCCTATGAAAAATTTTGTATGCCCACAGCTGTAAGAGCTTTAAAGGAAGAAGGAAACTGCTGTATGAATGATTACCTTCTATTGAAGTTGAAGTTTGCTAATGCTTGGGAATGAATAGGTTTTGAGAATCAAGAGCAAGTCAAACTAATTTTTAATTTTTACTCTGAACAGAAAGTAGCAGTTTCAAATACAGGCATGTAAAGAATAAAATTTACAGGTCTAACAAATTCACAAATCTGTGTACAAATTACTTCTTTGGGTGAGTTCTAGTTACTAATTTTTCTCTTTCAAATATTTTCATTGCTTTTGCTCATGAATTTGAAATCTGCAAAGTTATTATTTTACTTACCTTTCATAAAAATGTCTCCTAATGTCCTTTATTATTGAAAAATAAAAGAGAAATCCCCGCAGAAATATATTAAACTTTGTTTCCTTAGCTTGGTGTCCAATGTATGATTTCTAAGTACACACCATTTGTTATTATATTTGTCTTATTGTTTGACCCCAGGCATCCTTTATGTTAAGGAAGAAAAATTTGTTGGCTTTTTAGCCTGCAGCTTCGTAAGATGCTGCATGAAGCATCAAGGAAAAATCACCTAGAATTGCAAGGATCAGTTGATGGGAAAGGAATAGCCCATCTTCCACACCATCACAGAGCCCCTCATTAGGCGTGCTGTGAGAGCTCTGACAAGCTGAGATGGATCAGCAGGCTCTGTCACACCAAGCTGAGCAGGAGGGAAATCCAGCCAGGGTTGCACTTGCTGCTGGCATCCACTAGACAGCGTTCAGTGGGAGCAGCACACCGCTGAGCACCTCACACGCTGCAGCAGCACCTCCCACTCCAATGTGCTTGCTGCCATTTTGCCAAAGTTCTCCAGCATTCAGAGAGTGGAAATGTTTACATGAAGTGACACTGGAGTGTTGCACTCAGGAAGTGAAGCCTTTCAGAATGTAAGCCAGCCGTAAATACAGCAAAGAGGCTTTATGATCAACATTGTAATGCTCATTTCTAAAGCCTTCTGTCATTGTTCCAGGACTCACAGCATAGTACTGGGTGCCCAGGAGGATGTTCTTTAGCCAGATCTGTGCTTGGATGTAGCTCATGACATGACCATAGAAAAAGTTATCCTGACATATTTAGCCTGCTGATTTAGTGCCAGAGTAGAAGCAAGAGTGAAAGGGGTGGATCAACTTGTAGGTCCAGGGGTGGACCACTTGAAGAAGAATCACTACAAAAGGAAGAGGTAACAGTGTCATCCACCTCTGCAAAATTCCTGTGCTGCAAACCATCTATAGCTATCCACAGCTAATAGCTGTGATATAGAATTGCTATTTTCACTACCTACTGCTGCATTTGTGCTCAGCATGTGTGGGAACAAGAGAGGCTTTAGCTCCAGTAGCAGGCAGAGCTTGCCTTGCTACAGCAAAATTCCCCAGGGCAGGCCCAACTGTGGAACGTTGTCAGTGTTGATGCTTCTTTCAGTCCGTTGTTATTAACACCAGCCATTTAATCCTAGAGTGCACAGTAGTTAGTAGTTGTCGGGAGAGAGAAACAGTAACTGGATCATGGACAGTAATTTCTTTATAGTATTTTTTTCTGACAATCCATAAAAAAAAGGTGTGAAAATTTCTTATTTAAAGCTGAAGTTAGTAAACTGAGATAAAAATAAATTAATGGAAGAACTTGTCTTGCAATCAAGTTACTTTTCTGTTACTGAAAAATATTTTGAAACAGATACACTGGTTATGTAGTTGTTTAAGAATTTGTTGGAATGATACCTTGACTTACATTAGAAATAAAACTAAAAATCCAAAGTATCCAATTTTCCTTAAAATTATCTGGTTTGAATTAATTTGTAGAGTCTGTTACATTTTCTACTAGCATGACTTCCTGTTTATGTATGCAACTATATGTTGAGGGAAAAAGAGAGGGAAGAAACACACTCCTTTCCTTAGAGAGATGTATGACCTGTAAATGTATATAATACTAAAATAAAATATCAGTATTTAATCACACAAATAAGAGATTTTTTCAAATATATTAAATATGCACAATATGACAAAGCAATAATAATATACCCATAAGTTGGTATATTGAGCTCATATACTAATTGTTTTCATTATGATTGAGTAAATTACTGTCTGTGTAATAAAGAATTTTATTTCCCCCCCAGGGTTATTCACATTCAGGACTACAGGTAAAAAACCATGCATTTGTTTATGATGAGTTGCATTCAAACATTTGATCAAAAATAGAAGACTTGCATTTGATAATAATTTGTGACTCATATGTAACAATAAATGAAATTTATTGAAAATACTCTTGCACATAATGTGATGAAAATACTCCAGTCTCATTAAGTTTGGTACAATGCTGCACATTTCAGAGATTACAGTAAGAATTCAATTTATTTGAGAAACCTCAGATACATTTGTTTTAATGTACTAAAAATAAAAACATAATTAGACATTGTTCAAGGCACTGTGTAGAATTTTTTAATTTGCCTGATTGTAAAAGTTAGACTCTGAGTAGAATTGTGAAATGGAGAGGGAGAAACCCATTCTTTATTGGGTGGAGCAGCATAATTATGGAAATAAAAACCGACTGACATGTCTTCTATAAGCTTCATAAAATGCCATATTCTATTTGAAGATAAATAATTTGTAAATACATGGATCAATTTCAGGTAACTGAATCTTTTGTTTTTCACTTTATTGTCAACTCTTTCATTAGACCTGAGGACAGCTTGGGATAGACTTTCACAGTAGATAACATAAGTTTACATGGTAAATCATATATTTATCAAAATAATTACCCAATCTGATCATCCTGATTTACATATATGTTCTCTTTAACTTCAGAATAAATTATGAGGGGATATGGTTATTCTTTGCACCAGATTACCCAGTCAGCTATTGAGATACCTTTATTTCCATTGTACATTTCTAAAGAACTGCATTTTGCTTTTTTTTTTTTTTTTTTTAATTAAGTGCCATAATTAATACAGTTGCCACATTTCCATTCTCATGGAAAATGAAAGTGTTACAAAAGGAAGTAGACTCCCATAGTTTACAACTTTCTTATTTAATCTTCTCTTTTCATACCATATTCAGACTTCTGCTGGTGGAAAAAATTTTGCATTTTGAAGAAAGCATTCAGAACTGATTGATTCCCAACATATTCATACATAAAAATAAAGGTATTGTTCCTTTTGCTAGGAGATTTTTGGTGCCATGTTTATTGCAAAATGTGATGCTGGATTTAGAGTGTGTTGAGAACGTTAAACTGATTCTGAAATTTGTGATAGCCAAGCCAACAATGTGAGAATTTATAACAGAACAGTGTAATTAATGTGAAGCAACTTTGGTATAGGACTGATGTTTTGTTTTCTCAGGTCCTGAAAGAACAGTTGCAAAAGTATCAGGAGTTTTACTTCAAAATTTTGCCTTAGATAATTATGTCATAACCTTGATAATATATTTTGTCCATCATCTTGAAAAACACTGAAATGCTTTATTAAAAATAAATAACGTTATTCTCCCAGTACATGTCATACACAATAGCAAAAAGGAGCACAAACATTGAGCAAGACAAAGATTATTATGAAAAATTACAAAATTGATCACCAGGGTTCTGTTGTCTAAGATGGATGATATGCTAAAAGTGAATCAATGGTTTAAATAATGAAAATTAAATTATATTTTTAAAAATCTTTGTTTCACTCATTTGCCATGAGTAATGCAAGTAATGTCTTGCTGAAATATATAGCTCCATCTTGAATGTGGTCCTTTAAATCAACAGTATTGCATCTGGTGTTAAAAGGAAAGTGCTGGTTGGACAGTCTGTCAGAGACAAAGCAAATCCCTAAATCCAAGCTGAAATTAATTGTCTTCTAGTGAGACTGTATTTTCATGTCTGAAGGAGTTGTTCAAAATTCAATTGAAGAGGTTTTCCTTCTGAAAAGTATAGATTTATAATTCCAGATTGGCAAAAAATAAAACCCCTTACAAATGTATCCTATTCCCAGGGAAAGGCAGGTATCACATTTATTGAGAAAGAGGATCAGAAATTGATAGTCTCTTAAACAAACAAAAGATCACAAGATAAAACTTTCTTAACATCTTTTTCAATCCAGCTCTCTTCTTCCTCAGCTGTGTTCTGTTTTGCTAAAGGTTTTATAACACAATACTCTTGGAAAATTTATTCTGCTAAAGATTTTGTCAGAACAAGTGACAGGAGTCTGTGTAAAAAGATGAATGTCCAACATCAGGTGCAAAATTGTTCCATTGCCTGTACAGCTGCAACTGTCCACCAACAAGCAGAGTTAAGTGATTTAGAGAAAGAAGAGATGGCTTTTAATAAAGGAAGTAGTCATCATCCATCATAAAATCTGCAAACTGGGATGGAACCCAGAATTTTCTGATTAACATTTATTTAGACACTGCTTTTTATTTCACAAATATATAGTAGTGATTTTTAAAGGCTATGGCACACAGCTTGTTTTCCAGAACTAGAAAAGCCTGGAGACTGTAAACAAGCCTCCTCCTCTGTAAAAATAGTCTCCAAGCTCAGAAATGCCCAAAAGAGATTAATTGGCTATGATTGATGTTCCAATTGTCCCCACCTGGCAGTCAAGACTCTCTGCATCCATCCACTGCTAGAAACAGCAGCCTTTTCTGTAGCGTAGAGACAGGCAAAACCTAAGGCAGCCGTGGGTTAGGGAGAGGGGCAGCCTGCCAGAAAAATACTCCTCTTCCTGTGCCCAGAAGATCACAGTGACTCTTTCAATTAATTATGAGAAAGCAGAATCACCAGTATTCCTCTGCCTATCCTGCTGTGTAATCCTGCCATAATCCCAGTGTTTACCAGTGCCACATGGACAATGAAAAACAGCAGCAGGCAGCTTTGTTTTTGAAATATTTTCTTCAGTTTAACTGCAGCTTACCCTTCTCCAGCATCACTGCTCAGTGAATGTTCCCTGAGATGTTGCTACATGTCATATTGCTATATTTACTGATACAGTGGTAAATTTTCACTTATACTCTAGTCTTCCTGATTATGCATTTGTCTTCTTAGGAAATTTTACCTCAGCTAAAATGGTTTCTCTCCAATAAGGTCATCTTTGTCTCCATACTGCCCCTTGTTACTGAGGGACATTGCTGCCTTCCTAATTTTGTCACTGTTTTGAAATATTAGTGATTCAGGCAGTGGGACTGATCTTTCATATATTCACATATACAGTGAATGTATGAATACGTGAATGTATGTGAATGGATAAAGGGTATTGGGGTAAATCCATCCTTTCCCTGTAGTTTTTCTATTAAATCTTTCCTTACTATTGCAACAAAAATGCTTATTGAGGTATAAAACAAAAACCTGTATTGAGATTAAGAGCGATATCTGGTATGCCTTATTAAGAAGGGGTAATCTTAAGGTAACCAAGGTATCACAAAGCCATTGGCAAAAATTGCAGGGGAGTTCAGTAAATTTTAGGCCCTCACAAGACTTCATCATATTATGTGGTGCTTCTCTCATTTTTCTGTTGAGTTGTCCAGACTCTCCATTCAGCAAAGCTCTCCAGGTTCTGTTCATGTTAGATTGATGGGTCTAGGAGCACTAGATTCTTCATCTTCATAAGTAACTATAAGGCTGCATTACTGCAGTCCTAAACAATAATCTCACTTCTCTTTTTTCTTGCTTCATTGGTACTAAGGATTTCAGATGTGACTTTTGAAGCTAATAGTTACTGCTTGTTAGCATGGGAAAGCTAGTAGATTGTTGTTTTCTTAATTGATCATCTTTTTCCACCTCTGAAATATATAAATATATTAAACACTAAAGGGGCAAACAGTCACTTGTGGGACATTTAAACAACTAAAGCATAGGAATACCTGTATAAGTGGAAAAAGGATGTGTAAAATGCCCACCAAAAAAAGTGCAAAACAAAAAGGAAAGATTCCCAAAAAACCTAAGTAATCTACAGGGTAAGTAAGACAGTGGTTTGCAGAAACAGAACAAGTCCCAGTCCTTGAAACCATGTGAATTATGTGAGGAAAAGATGAGATAATTTTCCTCTGAGAAGGGAGATGAGTGTAAACACACCAGTGGTGAGAGAGGAGAGATGGGGAAGAAAGGAGTCACTCAAAGGGATTTTATCTGCCTTCATGAAAAGCCTCTCAAACTGAACCACCTTCCCCGTGGCTAAGAGTATCAAAGACTAAAGGGATCAGCACACATGGCATCAGCTCCACAGTGCTCCTGTGTATTGCAATACTATTGTGCTGCACTCACAGGTAATGTAGAATAAGATTGTTAAGCAATAATTGTGTGAATATCCAGTAACCGTGCCTGATAATGAGCAACAACGACCCATTCACAAAGTGTGCTGGTAGTGAATGCTGTCAGTCTGGAAAAGTGTCAGATTTTTTTGGAACACTCGTCATAATGGTCTCTAATTTCCTGCATATTCCTGTATATATTCTTATATATACAGCCACTTGCAAGTCTTGTAAGACTTTTGGGAGCTGTTCACCAGTATTAGACTTTTAAGAGAACTGTTTTATCTTTCCCTTTTCCAGAGTTGGATGAGTATATGGCAACTGACATTTTGACTAACAGAAGGAAATGAATGAGAAGACTTCCAGAGCTCAGTGGTGTGAATGGTTTTCTGTAGGGAGCTAGGACCTAGGGCTAGGATCATATCCCTTGCAAAGCAGCCAGGGAATGGGACCTACCACATACAATTCAAATTATACTGTTCTTCACTCTGCTACTGATGAGCTATTTGGCTTGATTTAATAATTTTACTATTTATTAATCGTAAAACAGACTTTTTTCATCTGTAAAACACAATTTTGGTTGGCCTGTTGTAAAGATAGACATTTTTTAGTTAAAAAAATAGATTTTGATCTGAGATATACCTTCAGATCATCATGTATAGCAGCTCACCAATGCCTGTTTCTGCAAGAATCCACAAATGCTTTACTAGTAGTAATAATGTTCTACCATAATAATTGATTAATCCAAAACCTGAAATACTGTCTTGTAAAACATGGTGCTTACATAATGATGCATATCTTTTCAGAGAAAATGGATGGATGGATATTTCCTTATCCATTCCTCAGTAAATGTGAAATCTGGTGGATTAGCTGGCTGGATCAGCATTGTATTGCCAGTCTGCTGAAGTTATGGTGACATTTGCTAATGATTGTGATAAAACCAGTGTCTGGTTTTATCAGTTCAGTTAAATAAGATTACTGTCTATGTAAACATTGTTATAAGATCATTGAAAAAAAAAAAAAAGGTTTCCTACTTATAAAATTCAATCAAATATGTTCCCTTGCTCCCCCTTTCCCCCCCCTCTCTTAGAATTCATTTTTAGTTTATGATACCTTTCTAAGGATAGTGTTAGTGCTGGGGAAAGTATTACAGAACTCATTTTGGATGAAGAGAAAAGCAACATCTTAGACCATTAGATCAGATTTATTTCAAAAATATTTTTTCCCAAGTAATGTTTTAGGCTTTGTCTGAAAATACCTTGTCATCACACTTCATAGGACCTTGAAAAAAATCTCATTCAATAAATGTAGTGATTGAATCAACAGCTGTAGCTGGAAATCTTATACTGATTGAAGAATAAAGCACCATACAAGGGACACAAAACTCTTTATAACTGTGAAAGAAGAGGAAAACATCTCTACAATTCTGTCTACATGTTTGGAAGGCTGAAACCATTTGAAGATAAAACAGCAAATGACCAGAATTCCCACATAAAACTTTTACTTAGGTTTAAACCTCTTTATTTGACACTTGGTAGATGATCTTTGACCAAATTAAATATTGGTTTTCATAAAGTTCATTAATGGCAAACTGACCATTTCCACACACTGCTTGAGACCTTGCTACCTTGGTTATGGAAGAGGACAGCAGGCAGACCGCCTAGTGTGGCACTAGTAGTGAGCAAGTTATTTGTCCAGGGAAAATTATTTAATTAGTCTTCAACTTTTATAAAAAAAAAACCCTAAGTATTCTTTTTGAAAGAAATTAAATGTTATATACATGCTTCCTTTGTACCCAGATGCTTTACATGTATCTAACATTGCAAATTATTACAGGTGATTGCACTGAGATTGCTTGCAGTCAGTCTTCTTAACAGGTATTAAGAGTGCCATAATATTACCAGCATAGGTAGCACTAGCAGTTCAAATATCCAGGCTTCAGATTGAATAAAAGTTTGGTACATACAAGAAGCGGTAGCAGTATCTAAATTCATCAACACTGTTTGTGTCTAATCAGGGCATCAAGATTCTTTCTCTCCATTGGCTGTGTAGGTTATATGGTACATGTATTTGTTCATGTAATGTTCTGAATCACTTTTGTCTTGAATTTACTTTATTAACTGTGCGTTTCACAGGCCTGCTCACATAACCACTGTGAAATACAAAAACATGATTTTTGCATTTTTTTTTACAGACAGGCAGCCAAAGAACTGATGACTTGACTTGAAATATTTCAGGTCAATGTACAGATTGTAGTGACTCGAATAGGCTTCCAGTCATCCAAAAGAGTTTAATTATTCAGAATTCTACTTGTTGCCTACATCAGGTCTAGAAATTAAACCCAGATACATTGAGCCAAGCATCTTCTTCTTTCTGACACAACAGTTACTAAATGAAATTTACAAAAGAAAATTACTTAAGTAAGAGTTATATTTATTTATTATAGAATTGAAGACTGTAGTTTCTATATGAAGAATCTGAACTCCTTTGTGACAGGGAAAGATTTTTTAAAAGGCAAACACTCTATGTACACTTGGCTTTTAAATGATCACACAGTAGAGCAGTGTTCTTTTTATTTTACCTCGTTTACATGTGCAGATGAAGCCCTATATCCTTGGCACCCAATGGACAAATAAGGGAATAGGACAGTCATCTAAGCACTAACATGTCTAAAAGACTGTTATCTGTGAAAATATGATAATAGCTAAGATTCATTACAGCAGACTTGCTACTTGTGGCCTGGTTTTGCTGCTACATTTAATGATGGGATGACCTTATCAATTCTAATGACTCTACACTGGCTAAGGGCTGTATTTTACCAGCATTTAATACAAGCTATAAATAAAGTACCTCTTCCATCTGCTTTAAAAGTGGGCCATGAAACAAAGGTGAATTCCGGGTAATAAACAGAACCAACATATCAGGTAGGTATATGCAATACTTTTCATCTACATGAATTTGTTAGTTTTTTCCTATGATTTATTCCAGTTACCATTACCTACTCCTGCATTTGCAGAATACTGGTGTTGTAGTTATTAAAGCTTCAGCCTTGGCAGTGCTAGGTTAGCTTAGAATTATCTTAGTGGTTTTTTTCAACCTAAATGACTCTATGATTTTATATAGCCTACCAGTAACTGGCTGAGTAAAAAGCTAGATTATGTTATAACAATGTTCAATGTGAAATAAGACACATTGACCTATACCGAGGTTTAATTTGTCCTACTTTCTATTTATGGATAGAGAGGAGAATAAAGTTACCATGTAACCTGAGCACACCAGACTTCCCTAACAATTCATAGTGTTACACTTTCATTTTTTTTCAATCAGAATGGAAAAGCAACCCAATTTTCTTACTGGTTAGGGTTTTAAATAAATGTAGGAACAACCTGTGTTCTGTGTTTTCTAACATGGTCAGCTGGGTTTAGGTTCTGACAGGTGTTCTTCTTATTTCCAAAGGAAATAAATGTGAGTAGGTCTTAGGTTCTATACTCCACATTTCATATTTTCTTCTTCATTTTTTGTATGTTACTTTAACACCTTTTTTGCACATTTATTGGTTTTGAGGGGTGTACATATGTATGTCAGCTTTATAAAGTTGGCCAGGTAAATTTCAACAGAGTGGTAGGTACATATATCATTATTTACCCGTTTGAACAATGTGAGCTTGGTGATAATGTCACAGAATCACAGAATGATCAAGGTTGGAAGAGACCTTCATGATCATCTTGTCCAACTATCAACCCAGTACCACCATAATCACACCTCAACCCAAGGTGCAAAATAGAGATGCCACTTGAATATATCCAGAGACAGATCCTCCACCATGTCCCTGGGCAACTTATTCTAATACCTGACTCCTCTTTCAGTGAAAAAAAAAGTTCTAATATCTAATCTGAACATCCTTTTGTGCACCTTAAGGCCATTTCCTCACTTGAAACATGGCAGAAGAGCCTGACCCCCAGCTCACTACAGCCTCCTTTCCGGTGGTTGTAGGGAGCAATGAGGCTCCCCCAAGCCTCCTCTAATCTGGACTAAACAACCCCAACTCCCTCAACCACTTCTCATAAAATTTGCTTCAGACCCTTCACCAGCTTTGTTGTCCTTCTCTGGACTTGTTCCAGCACCTCAATGTCTTTCTTGAAGTGAGTATCCCAAAACTGAACAGTGAATTTGAGGTGTGGCCTCACCAGAGCCAAGTACAGCAGGACAATCACTACCCTAGTCCTGCTGGCTACGCTGTTCTTCAAGTCAGTAGTGTACTATGGACTACAGTTAGGTTACAAAATATACAAAAAGCAACAGCAACTCAAAATTTCTTTTGAAAGGAAAATCTTCACCTGACCTCATTCATGGCTTGCATGTGCATTATCCATTACAGTCACAGTAAATTGCCTGCATGAGCTTTGCTTTCTTATGAGTATTGTCCGTGTAACAGTAGTGCTTAAAGGTTCAGATGCGATTGCAAACCAGATTATTTCAGCTAAATGGAATCAAGTGCCCTGAAGATTAAAACCTCTGGTATGAAATGTTTCCGGCACACTGATTTATAAAAGGTGCTCAGCCCAGCACTTATTCTGATTCTTGGATCAGTTGCATGCTGAGCTTCATGGTGAGGTGGTTTCACCATGGTCTGCATGGTACACCTGCAAAAGCAGACAGCAGGACAGGAATATATGTTACCATGTGTGTGAGTGGGACACCAAGTTAGCTTTTTACCTCAGACTGATAATGCTGAAGAGGAAAATTACTATATTAAAAGCTATCCAAGGAGTTACAGAGATTTTTGAAACAGAGGAATCAGCAAAACCAAGCAAAACACATGGATTCATAACGGGTAGGAGAAGACAGGAACAGGAAATGTGACCCTGCCGGATATAGTCTCTCAGCACTGTGAGCTCCTCCTGGGCTTGTCAGCATGGACACATCTCAGGCATCCCCAGCTGCTGCCACAGCTCCCCTACATCCACCATGGGTATACTGCAGGGACCAGCACCTGCACCCCAGGGATGCACGCTCAGCTCCTGGGGCTATCACCCACCCCTGGAAGGGCAGCCAGGGCACTCAGATCTCCCAAAGCAGCTGTGTGCAAGCAGGGATTCCCACATGCCCAGAAGAGGGAGGGGCCTGCAACTCCTCTCATGGACTATGGTTGTGTGGAAGCAGCTGCTTGGGATTAATAATAAAAAGGGGTGTAGCAATCATAGAATATGAGGTTGAAAAGGTGTTACAAGCCACCCCAGAAGGTGAGGGTAACCTGTTGCCTAGAACTGAAAGAAAAACTTTCCAAACAATGTTAAAGTGTATATATGCACTTTATATATAGAATAAAAATATATTTAACATAAATATATATATAAAAATATATATTATAAATATATGTAATATAAACCATAGTTCTTTAATGAAAGCTTTCAGAAGCATGAATATAGCTATGCACACACCCAGGACTGAACTTCTACAATTTTTATAAAATGAATTAATTAGTATATCTAGCAGGTGCACCCAATAGGAGAACAGTTACCCTGGTAACCCACCCTTGGTCCTGCCTCTTGGAGACTCTCCAGGGGTTTTCAGCCCCATATTTTTTCATGTCTCCCAAGTGCCGGTACAAAACATGGTGTCCTTGTTAGAAATTCTTTTATTGAAAATAAGACTAAACAGAATTCCAAGAATGCCAAGAAGGTGTGGGAAAGGGTAATCTACTATTCTGAACTGTGTGAAAGTGTTAAAAATTATACAGCTATATATTAAAAATCTACAAAGTTACAAATATGTAAAAATATATATATAAAGAGAAAATATTTAGGCATCAAACCCAGGTTCTTGGTAACAAATCCCGTGGGTCAGATTAGAGTGAAATGACACTGAGTGATTGGTGTTTATAAATACATACTTATATATATATATATGCAGAGTTTATTTTAGAACGAGCTGGTTGCAATGGAAAGCAAGTATGTAGATGTTTTGGTTATTATTATCTAAAATAACATAGCAATAGGAACACATAAAAGTAACACTGAAGGAATTGTATAAAGAAAATGAAGGAAAGGATAAAAATAGAAAGAGGTCACCACCCATGCACCTTGCAACCAGCCTTGGTTGTTGCAGTTTCAATGTCTGTTTTCTGAAGTGGTGGTCACAGGCTGAATCTGTCAGGTGGTGAGAGAAGACCACAAAAGACCAAGTTTTCGTGCATTTTATTAGCTCAGGTTCAGGTGGAAAACCTAGGTGCCTCCCCTGGGGCACAGAATTGCACACTGATGTAATGCTGGGGATCACAGGACACTTTGGGAGTGGTCCATGACACCGCCCAATATGCTACAGCCGCCTCTCATGTTAATGTCCCGTTATTTCTCCAGAGGGGAGTTCTCACAGCTGAGGCATTTATGTAAGGACTTTGGCATGATAAAAAGCATTATCCGGCCTAGCAGGATCCGCCTCTTATCAGCCTCCTTCCTTATCTTTTACAGCACCAGCTTGTAGCCTGAGGTGGGGTTGTCAACTTGCATGGTGATTGAGACGTTAGCATTCCAGTCTCTCACTCTTGTGGATGCACTCTTCTCCCCAGCCTTGTTTACTTCTCTTTAGATCTGGGCTAATTGGACAACAGTATCACCTTTGTCACAGACCAAAATCCAGTTAGTAGCCATGTCTGGTGAGGGGTGGGCTTTGGTGCTCCCAGATGAGCAGCCGCTTCTTTGCACCATTTGCTACAGTGGACAAAAGTCCTCTGCTGATCTGATGTTTAAGTTATTAATCATTTCATTCTGTCACAAAAGGACCTCAGGGATCATCTAATCCAACCTTTCTTGACAAAAGCAGGTTCTAGACAAGATGGCCCAGCACCTTATCCAGCTGAATCTTAAAAGTGTCCACTGATAGGGAATTGATTTTCTCTGAGGAGATTGTTCAGATGGCTGATTGTTCTCATTGTTAAAAATTTACTTTGTGTTCAATAGAAATCTTCCCAGGAGTAACTTTTACCCCTCAACCCTCACCTGTGTTTCCTAGAAAAAAGAGTCTCTATTTACTTTGTAGCAATACTTTAAATACTGGAACCTGGTGTTATTTATTTCTGTGTATAACATTTTGCAACTGTCTGATAATGTGGTATATCTGCTGCATTGCTGATATTTATCCTAAATTTATAGTTCACTGATTGTTGATTAGTTATATTTTGGTAGTAAATCAGTACATCACATTGATCCTTGGATCCATGTTGATTGGACTTCTTTGCCAGCCCCAATGTTGAAGCTATCTGGCTGAAGACTATCTTGCATGAATCATCCTAGCTGTGGAAATATCCCAGCTGCATTGCAGATATTTCTAGTTGTAGGGACTCTAAATCCACTGCTATTAAAATTAAAAAAAAAAATAAACAAAAGAAATAGATTCAATTTATGATTATGTAAATTTATATGAAATATGGAAGAGACCAAAGTATATAATTATGTACTGTAGAAAGTTTATTATTATTTGTGTAAGATGACACCGGTAATTTGATTTGTTTTTCAGACAGAAGAAATATCCTCTAGTTAGATTGTATAGACCTATTTGTCACATAAGCAGATGCACTTCCCCTCAGTGAGATTGGTGTTTTGAAGACAGTTTAAGAATTATTGATGCAGAAGTCCAATTCAGTGTAACAGACTGTTCCAACATGTATACACTGTGCTAGAGGACTGATTTTATAAATATATGCAATGGGAAATTCAAGGCATATGGCCAAATTCATGCATCTCCCGCAGTTCAGCCCTTGAAATCTTCTGAGGATTCAGCCTAATGAAGACTGGCAGTGTCACATTGTCATGCTGCTCTTCTCCACTCTCTTATCATTGTTGTTTTTAACATTTCTCTGACATACTAACACTTGTTCACTTGCCAGAATGTTCTTTTGAACTTGAAGTAGAAGGGATCATGAAGCTGGCATCCTGAAGAGCTCAGTTTCACTCCAGATTTTCAGTACTACAGAAGAGCCAATGATGTAATGGAGAGAAGGGCAGAAGCAAAAGCTGTCATGTTTTCATTCTGCCATTAAAACCAGTTTATTTACAATACTCCACTAATGTAATTTAGCTTGGAACATGATCAAAATTAAACTGCATGTTTTGAAAGGTTTTGGTCATGTTCCAACAGAACTACACTAATACTGCAGTGAATTTTGAAGAATGTACTAGAATATAATGACCTTTTCTTCTGCTCTGCTCTGAGCTGTGCTTCCCTCACCTCCTACAGCATCCTAGATTCTCCCAGCCTCAAGGTCACAGTCTGGACGAGAATGACATTTCAAAAGAATTAATCAGTGGTAAAAACATTGTTAACAAGACTATTGAGAAAATAAACTATGAAAAATCTCTTTTTGATTGTTCAAAATATTGAACTCTATAAGTGCAATCAATAATGAATTGATAAGGAAGCGTTTCAACTTCTGAAAAAAATGTCACACAGATATTGCAGTCATAACACATTTCAGGGAAGTGGGAGACATTTTCTCCTTCTTGTTTTAACTGCTTTCCCATTCTTTATTTCAGTAATAGTACCTGCCTATGCAGCAGCTCTGGCCTTGTCATCTTTCTGTCACTCTTCATGTAAAGAAATAAGAATATTTAAGTGAAAAACCAGGAATTGTCAATGCTCTGTTTCTATTTTCTGAGGTTTTTTTGTGCAGGGTGTCATGTGATTTTCTAAGTGCCGGTTTGAGAAGTCTTAACAAACAACCATCCACACACACACACATATATTAAAAAAAAAA
>VXAC01001403.1:579597-623588 GCA_013399225.1 Rhipidura dahli
AAAAAAAAAAGAGAGAGATACTGACATGTATATCTGTATTTCCCAGTACAGCCTGAAGTCTTGTGGTCAGGCAGTCATCTGAGCATGCATGTGAATACAAGTAGCTTACCCACCTGATTCCTGAACAGACCAGGGCTGAACTTTACTTTGACACTTCACTTTTACATACCTTCTCTCTGTCCTCATCCGTATGCTCCTCTGCACTTATTCTGTGGTTGTATTATTTGAGAATCTTCAAAAGAAGTTTAATGATGATGAGAAATTATGAAAAATTTACTGATACATTTTCTCATCACATTGGGCAAGAATAATTTGGAATGATGGTTTTAAATATTCAGCTTTCCAAAGATTAGTAAAATTTATAGCTTAATCTTTGAAAGGGTGCTCCTGAATATAATTACTTTCATATCACTATTAGAAAAGAAACTGATACTATTTTTTTATTTAACTTTAGTATGAAACAACCCCTGTCTTTTAAAAATTGTTACAATACAATTGTTATGTTTACTTCTGAATTTAATGAAATTGCAAACAGATTTACAGAAAATCTCCAAACTGGTGTCAAGATGTGAAAATATTCTAATATATAGCCACTGGACTAAAGTCAATTTTATTACAGCATTTTAAAAATTATTAAAAACTTTATATGCAATGAAATCACATATTTACATGAGATTTTCAAACGTACAGAGTATGGTGTTATTTCACTCAGTGATTTATAACACCTAAGTTATAGAAAACAGAACAAAACTCTTCCCTAGTATTTTGTATTAGTAAATCAGACTTTGCATTTACCAAAGCTTCATCCTTTCCTATCCTTTCTCTTCCCTTTTCCTCTGGCATGTCATAGTACAAGTTCAAGTAGAATTGGTCTGAATGCAGGGCAGTGAAAATGAGCCAGAGATTTGTTATAGCTCACTTACCAATTTCAAGTGGTTTTAAGAGTTGCAAGTTAACTTGATGAATTGCATTGGAAAGTTGGATAAAAAGTGTTAGCGGAAAGTCAGATTTCTTTTGTAGTCATCCAAGAGTGTTATAATAGTGACAATTCAGGGAGGGGTTCTAAAGCAAATTGTTATAGTCAAAAGCAAATGGTACAGCCATTATAGAAAAAAAATCTAATTATTTGTTTTTACACATAATTTGAGACTCAGTCTCTTAACTTCATGTAAAATGAAACACATGACAAATACTTTCCTAGGTTAATGTAAAGAAAAACTTACAAAAAAGGGAAAAAAAAGCAAACAAAAAAGAATTAAAAAAAGTTAAATTTAGCTGTGTCTTTACCCACTGAAATTCATTTTAAGCAAATACTGTATTAGGGAGTGAATTGTCACATGAAGAATTTTTTCATCAGTAAGGACTGCTTTGTTCCAGTAAACATGGTATAGATAATAAAAATAAGGCAGTGGCATGAAAAATGTGCATTCTAGTCTACTGTTCTAGTACAGTTTTAAGATGTAATAGTTGAGTATTTACTTCTCTTTTTTACACGTTTTGTGGTAAAACCATAATCTTTTTACACCTCCAGTAAAAAAAAAGTAAAATAAACCCTAAACTAAAAAAACCAATCCAACTAAAACCCCCGAATGAATATATTTTTTACTCTCTCTGTGCATACTCTACAGACTTTAATCTGGTCATAAAAGATGCAGCAGAACAGAGTGACTTCAACAGCTAAAACTAATTCCTTTAAACGAGATGAATTATTTTGATTTTAAGAACTCTGTTGGAAGCTAAAACAATAGATTCCGTAGCTTAGTAGAAAAAGAAAAAAATAATTAAAATGAGCGTCATCTACAGAGACCATTTTATTCAGAATTGAACGTTATTTTCCTCTCTCTCGGTTCAGCTGCCCCAGTGGGGAGGAGCAGCTGGCACCGGTGTCCATGGCAGTTGCCAGCCTGTGCCAAGGGGTGGCTGGCAGTGCCCACTGCTGTGGCTGGTGGGAAACAGCCACTAAAAGCTCCAGCAGCTGCTGCAGCAGACCCTGGTCCTTATTATGTGGAAATATTACAGTTCTGCCCAAGTAGGTGGGTATTCTTATCCGAAACAAAGTCAAATACTAAGGCCTTTTACAAAATCAGTGTTCTAAATTCAGTTTTATTTCCAAGAAGAATTGTGTTTTCAACTCAGATGTTTGTCCCTGCTGCATGTAGCTATCTATGTTCAATTAGCAACTTTGAGTTTGGCTGTCAGTCTAGGGTTTTTATTCTTTAGGTAAGTGGATTCTCTTGATAATTTCCCTGTCTGGACTGCAATACATGGGTGTATTTTTCTTTTTCCACAGTTTGATTTTTCTCTACAAAAAAGGTGAGTTATTTCACTGTTGAATAACTGCAGTTTTTGCCAGTCTCTCATTATGGATTGAAGTGAATAGTAGTGAATATTACCAATTTGCCTGGACATGAGAGAGGTTTTTTTGTTTAAGTAGAAAACAGAAAAAATAAGGATAAGGAAGAAAGCATATGTATTTTAAATGTCATGGTTAATCTGAGCTGTCTTCATTTCAGATGTCCAAACATTAGAGTTTATTTAATTTGTTTTTGATGTCAAGTTAAAGGAGAAAATCTCTAGGCACTTCCAAAATATATATACATACATACATATATTTATATTTATATATATACATATAGTCCTGGAATGGAAGGATTCATCCTCTGGAATTGCCTGTTTTCTCACTTGTCAATAAATAAACAATAAGCTACAAACTTAAATTAAACCAAATTTTGGATAACCAGATAGTAAGATAAATCCCATGCTCTGAGTAAGAATACTAGCAGACATGCACTAATATAAGAATAGACACTCTAGCTTTAAATTGTTTGCTGTAAAGACTTTTTTATATTTCCTTTTTATTAGCTTAAACAATTTTAATAAAATGGGTAAGAAACATAAATAAACTACTACAACTTTTTTCTTTCCCCAGCATATGTAGCACCTTCAGTTTTTAATACAGGTTGTTCCATTGAAATTCCAGATTTTTTTTCCATTTAGTGCTTGCTTACTCTAAAACATCTGCTACACCACAAGTACTTCTTGTGACACTACAGTCCCAGAAATCATCTTCAGGTTTCAGCTGGTTCAACTCTGTTCCTCTGAGGAAAGACAGGGCACACAGCCATCCATGGCATTTCCATCTTACTCAGTTCTCAGCCTGAATGTCAATTTCAAAAATTAACTCTGAACTTCTTATATCCAGTAGGACCCATATGATGGCACTACAAATTGTTTCTCCAGCTTTCTGCTCCCAAAATTCTATGTGCCAGCAGTCAGAAATTGGTGTACCTCCAGTAAGGAAACAAAATCTAATAAAGAATCAGACAAATGTGGAAGGATTTGCTTCAGAATACAGACTCATAAATTGAAATGTTACATGTAAGTGTAGTGTGTTTGATATTTAATGTCTTACTACAACTACTATTTAGGCAACTGAACTGGGATCCTGGTCAAAATAGTCAATGGATTCTAGAGACTGCTTTGGACCAGCCAGCTGAAGCACAATTTGATTGTGTCAATATATGTGCAATACCAATGAATATCTAAGACATCTTCATGGACCTGGAATCTATGTATGGACCTGTGCCTCAGTTCATAAATGATCCCAGCATGTCTCAACAACACAAGATGTTTATATTTAGGTAACAGGTTCATGTCTTATTTCAGATTGAGCTTTATGTTTTGTTTTCTACTGAGCTGTGTCAGCCTCCAGCTTCCATCATCTGCAGACTCTGTAGTTAGTGACAAAACCAAGTCTATGAGCTGCCGTGGGAGTTCAGGTATGTAGCATACAAGGCTGACATGTTATCCAGCCATCAAAATTTAGGGGTCTTAAAAAATGACTTGGGGAGTATTTGACAGTGGAATCACTCAGTTTGATCACTGAGTTGATTACTGAACTACCAGCAGAATTAAAGATGCAAATATCTTCTGATATGTTATTTGTCCTAGTAAATCAGAATTACCAGTAATATTAAATGCAGTGCTGCTCTGCTAGACAGATAAGACTCACAGCATGGTTAAGACTGCTGATGGAATACTGTTCCAAGGAAAAGAGGTTTTTATCCACTTACATATTTAATAAGATCCAAATGTATCAGAGTTTCCACCAAGTGATTAAGTTTTAGTAGATTATCCTAAGAAAAATACCTCCATGAAATTTCAAATATTGTATTCAAAAAGATCATCACAGATATTTAAAGCTGTTTATTCATCCATTAGGCAACTGGATTTCTCTCCTCATAAAAAGAGAAGCAAAACAACAGTCTGCAATCACATTTTAAAACCCTTCAGATGAGGAAAGAGCAGTGGAATGACAATATTGCTATTCTGTAGGTTATGACTACAGTCAGACTAATACAATCAAAACACACTGCTTCAAAGATCAAAATATCCTTCAGTACAGAAGACAAGCTGAGAACATGTGAGTGGGACATTTGTCAAAGATAAATCATTCTGACTGTCTGTGACAGGTTTTATTTGATACAAATATCAATTATATGAATTGCATATCACACCCACTAAAACATTAAAATAATATGTAGCCATCAGATTTCATTAACTCCTACAAGATTTTGGATTAGTGTGCAGAGATCAGAGTCCCAGCCATATGCTCTGGGCACAAGACAGAGAACTAGAATGTGCACAGGTTGACCTTAAATTATTTTTCTGATCTTTTATAATTTTAATTTGTTTGAAAGCAGTGAGTTGGACATTTGAAAATTAGATTATAATTCATTAAGAAAGTATTGGGAATGAAATTAAATGGGAGAAAATATTTTTTAGCTTTTCATCAAAAATGCTAGTGCTCACTTAGGATCAAATTTCAGCAAAACACTTTACATTTTATATTTTATTTATGTTTAAACCGTATTTTCCATAGAAATATTATTTAAAAAGGGAAATAAGGAGGACCCAGGTAACTACAGATCTCACTGCCTGGCAAGATCATGTGCTAAGGCACATGGGAAATAATTAGTTGATTGGTGACAGTCAACATGGCATCACTGGGGCAAATATGGCCTGACAGATTTGGGGTTACTGCATTGGTGGACAAGGGAAGGGCAATTGATGTCATCTGCCTGGACTTGTGCAAAGCATGTGACATTTTCCCACATGATATCCTTGTCTCTAAACTGGAGAGACATGGATTTGATGGATGGACCAATCAGTGGATAAAAACTTGGCTGGATTTTTGCATTCAATGGCTTCATGGCCAAGTGGAGACCAGTGATGAGGGGTGTTCTCAGTGGCCAGTTTTGGGACCAGCATTTTTCAACCTCTTTATTGGTGACATGAACACTGTCCATGAGTGCACCCTCAGCAGGTTTTCCAATGACACAAAGCTCTGCCATGCAGTGCAGGGACAGGGTGCCATCCAGAGAGACCTTGACAGGCCTGAGAGGTGAGCCTGTGTGAACCTCATAAGGTTCAAGAAGGCCAAGTGCAAGGTCCTTCACATGGGCCAGGGCAGTCCCAAGGACAAACACAGTTTGGACAGAGGATGGATCAAGACTAGCCCTGGGGAAAAAGACTTCAGGGTGTTTGTGGATGAAAAGTTCAATATAGTTCAGCAATGTACACTTGCGACCCAGAAGGCCAATCACATCTTGAGGTGCATGAGAAGCATGGCCAGCAGGTCAAGGGACATGATTCTCCCCCTCTTGCTCTTGTGAGACTCCACTTGGAATACTGTGTCCAGCTCTGGGGGTCTGTGGTGGGTTGACGCTGGCTGGATGCCAGGCACCCACCAGAGCCACTCTATCACTCCCCTCTGCAACTGGACAGAAGAGAGAAAATATAATGAAAGGTGCTCGAGTTGAGATAAGGACAGAGAGATATCACACACCAAATACCACTACAGGCAAAAGAGACTTGATCTGAACTATTACAAACAAAATCAGAGCAGGATAACGAGAAGTAAACCCAAATCTTAAAAACACCTTCCCCTCCCACATCCTCCCCCCTTCCATCTCTACCATCTTCCCCCACAGCAGTGCAGGGAAACAGGGAATGTGGGCTATGTTCACTTCATGACACGTTTCTGTCGCTGCTCAGGGAAAGGAGTCCTATCCCTGCTCCAGAGTGGGTCCCTCCCATGGAAGACAATTCATGAACTTTAGTTACTGTGAGTCCCACGTGCAGCACAAACTGCTGCAGTGTGGATCACTCTTCCACAGAGTGCAGTCCTTCAGGCACAGCCTGCTCCAACTGTGGGTCCCTCCACATGTTCTACCAGGAAACCTATTCCAGCACAGATTTCCCTCTCCATGGGTCTCCAGGTTCCTGGCAGGAACCTGCTCCAGCATGGGTTTCCCCTGGGTTCACAGGGAATTCATGTGGCATTTACTCCAGTGTGGGTGTCTTCCATGGGCTGTGGGTGGATCTCTGCATTCCTGTGATCCTCCGTGGGCTGCAGGGGCACAGATGCTTCACCACAATCTGCACCATGGGCTGCAGGGAAGTCTCAGCTCTGGCACCTGGAGCACCTCCTCCCCCTCCTTCTCTACTGGCCTTGGGGTCTGCAGAGTTTTTTCCCTCATACATTTTCACTCTGATCTTCTCTGGCCACAATTACATCTGCGCAATAAGATTTATTTCCTTCTTAAATATGTTGTCACAGAGGCATTACTATGATTCCTGACTGGCTTGGCCTTGGCCAGTGGTGGGTCCATCCTGGAACCAGTTAGCATTGACTTTTTTTGACATGAGGAAGCTTCTGGCAGCTTCTCACAGAAACCACCCCTGTAGCTGACCTGCTACAAAAACCAGTCTCCCAACACTAGACCTGTTGTAAAGAGTCCAGAGAGCTGGATCACTATGGAAACAGGCTGAGAGCATTGGGACTGTTCCACCTGGAGAAGACAAGGCTTCAGGGAGAATTCTTTTTTGTCTTTCAGTTCCTAAACAGGAATGACAAGGAAGATGGGGACAGACTTTTTACAAGGATGTGCAGTGACAGTACAAGAGACACTGACACTGACCCAAAAGAGAATGGGTTTAGATTATATGTTAGAAATTCTTTACTGTGAGTTTGGTGAGAAACTGGAATAGGTTGCTCAGAAAGGGTGGGGATTCCTCTTTCCTGGAGGTGTTCAGTACCAGACTGGATTGGGTTCTGAATAACTTGGTCTAGTGGAAGGTGTCTCTGCCCATGGCAAGGGGGTTGGAACTGGGGGACCTTAAAGGTCCCTTTCAACCCAAACCATTCTATGATTCTATGATTACTTAAAAACACAACTAATTAAGCAATTTAGACACAAGGCAGAAATGTGGCACAGACCATTTCATATTCTGCTGTTCAAGCATTCCGAGTAAGAAGTATGGGAGGATTAGCTCTTGTCATCCCTGACTTAATTTACCAAGTTATGTAAAGAATTAAATATTAAGAAAGGAACAGAAAACTCACTGTTGAATTCCCTAAGCTGAATAATCACATGCATGAAAGGCTAAAGAAGAATTTTTTGCTTGGAAAGTAGAGCAGAGAACTATGAAAAACTCCTGATATACATAAGTGGTGTGGGGAATAATTATTTTTTTTTAGAATGTAAACTCTTTTACATGTGCACAAGTGATGTTACAGCTAAAAGTCTGAGGTCAATCAGAAGGGACTTCAGAGCCCTGAGAAGAGTGCTGAAATATTTGGGAGCACAGGTAATGTTGTCTTCAATCCTCACAGAAATGGAGGAAGGCCTTGGCAGAAGCAATTGAGACCATTATATCAGTATCTGACTTCAGGACTGGTGCCTGTGCTAAAATTTTGGCATTTTGAACCACAGAAGAGCCTTCAAGAGACAAAATATATTGGGGCCTGAAGGTATGCCTCTGAACTGATGAGGAAAATGAATTTGTGGGATCCAGATTGGTTGGAGTATTGAATAATGGAAAATTAATTAATTAATGGGATGAAATCTAAAAGTCAAAATGCTGGATCCTGCACCTAGGACAGAGCAATGCCTGGCACAAGTATAAATTGGGAGATGAGTGGCTGGAGAGCAGCCCTACAGAAAGGGATATGGGAGTGCAGTCTGACAGCAGGCAAATCCTGTCCTGGCTTGCATCAAACTCAGTATCCCCAGCTGGTCAGAAGAGGAGTTCATCCCGCTGTGTTCAGTGCTCGTGAGGTTTCACCTTGAGTCCTCTGTGCAGTTCTGGGCCCCACAGTTTAAGAAGGATCTGAAGGCCCTTGAACATGTCCAGAGGAGGTCAATAAAGCTGCTGACAGGGCTGTAAAAAACATCCTGTGAGGAGCAGCTGAGGGCTGTGGATTTGTCTAGTTTAGAGAAAAGAAGGCTGGGGGATGACCTTGTTGCTTCCTGAGGAGGGGATGTAGAGAGAGAGATGCTTTTCTCTTCTCTCTGTTATCTAGAGAAATGAGGAAAAGGTTCAAAGCTTCACCAGGGGAGACCTAATGTGGTCATTAGGAAGCATTTTTTTACTGAAATTGACTGATGTGGTCAAACATTGAAACAGGCTTCCTAGAGAGGTGAGCAATGTCCCAAGCTTGTCTTTATAAGGCATTTGAACTGTGCTATTGGTAACATGCTTGACTTCAGCAAACCCTGAACTGGTCAAGCAGTTGGATTAAATCATCATTTTAGGTTTCTTCCAAGTGAAAGAATCAATTCTACTCCTATTCTATTCTATTCTATTCTATTCTATTCTATTCTATTCTATTCTATTCTATTCTATTCATGTCATTCAATGAAATAATTGAATAACAGAATTAAAGAAAAATATAATTTTTATGCATTTCCTAATAAAACTGTGAAGCTCTTCACCAAAAGATCTTTTTGATACCAGCAGCATAAATTGATTTAAAGTAGTTTTAAACTTATTCAATTAAGAGGATGTATTGATCACTACAAAATGTGGTTGTCTGAGTGCAATTTTCAGGTCACAAAACTTGGCTAGTATACAGAGGGTATACAAAGGGAAGTCTTAAACTACACTTGGCCTTGCTTTTATGGTTGTCCTAAACATATGATACAACATTAAGTCATACAAAGAATACTGAGCTAAACAGAGCTTTGGTTTGATTTTTTTGGAACTTTGAATCCTTTTCACAAAAAGGTAGGATTTTATGCTCCCAGTCTATTTCCTGCATTTGAGTCTACGGTGGAGATTACTGAAGCACTCCTGAAATAATTCATCCTAAGAATGACTGATATGCTATATACATGGCCTTCGTATATGGAACTATATAATGGATAGTTCATTGTCTTTTCTTTTCCTCTTCCTTCTCCCAACTGCCCTTACATTTCCTTTCCTTGAATATCTTTAATACTTATCAAAGAGAAAGGAAGATCGATTACTTCAAGTCTCCTCCTCAGTGTAACCCAAGATTATCTCAAAAATGCTGCTGCCCAAGTGCTGCAGGGAGACAAGGATTTTAATGAGCCATTAGAGCATGCAGGATTAATAAGATATTAATCAAATGTGGATCACCTGCAGACAATGAAAAATATGTTGGGAAAGACTGCCAAGAATAATAAAAACCAAATGAACAAAATGGAGATGAAGATTATGGAGAATTATCTTGAAAACTACAAAAGAATAGAGGTACTTGGTTCCTAGCCATATCTTAAAATAAGGACTTGTTTCCTGGGCAACTTCAGCACTGAAATTAATTTGCTTCATAAAAGAAATAAAGAAGCAACAATGCCATCATCAGCCCTTGAATCTGATGCCCTGATTTGGTTATATCAAAAAACCATATTAATAACTCAACTGGTGGATTTAATATCTTTAATGACCCTGATTCTGAAGTGGGTTCAAAAATAAGATCTTCCACTGACACTGGTATTTGTTGTGATAGTGGAACATCAGTCAGAACTGGGACATCCACCAGTAATTGAAAAGAAAATTGCATTTTTAGAAATAAGTAACAGTTTATGGAACATAACCAGACCCTGAAAGCTATTACTATCATTGTATCAACATTATAAATAATAATAATTATACTGCTCAGTCCTTGATGTGTTAAAATCTGGAGAGAAATATGATGGTCTTAATTTTCAAGCAAATGTTATTTCTCTTCTGATGAAACATTCCCTGCTACTGGAAACCTGTAATAGTTGGCATCAGTGACATTGACATCAGCAGGGAATTTGCCCAAGGATCTCAGGGTTCAGCTCCTAGTCAGAGTTCAGTGACTTCTTGAAGTGACTAACACAGATTAAGGACATTTCACTCTAGAATTTTACATTTCAAAGAAGATTGTCTCTGCTTGAAAGTGATAGTTTCATTTGTATTAATAAAATTGTTTTTTAGACACATGAAGACGTCTTAAAAGTCATTGTGGTTGAAGTGGAAGTGACTTAGAGTCACTTATAGTGACTTATCCCTCAACAGAAAAATAGGAACTACTCCCCTGTCCCTGTTTATCTTTGTTGAATACAAAGTACTGACCTGTATATTAACTGCTTATGCACATTATCTGACATAGTTTTGTTGTCACTCAACTGTCCTTATGACCATGTATTTAAAAATCTCCATTATGTAAGAATATATCTATGTGGCACAATACAGGGTGGATAAATAAGCTGTTTCTAAATCATTCATCTTGTGTACCAGAAACTGTCTAAACATATTAGCCAGTCAATGATTTAATAGGGTTTTATTTTTCAAGAATTCAGAATAAGTGAATAAATACAGTGGTTTATTAACTTTAATATTATGTGATCAACTAGGTTTTATGAAGTCAATATTCTTTAGTACATATCAATAATTCAAGTACTACTAAATAGCTGAGACAATGAGGTTTGAATATATAGCCTAAACAGCAAAATAGCACTAGATTTCAAAATTTAATAGTTTAGTTTTGTTGTCCAAAAGACTCGGGAAAAAATCTGCCTTTTTCTAAATGCAGGTGAAAGAGTTAAATTCATATGAAACAGGCAGTCAATGTCTGCAAGATTTGCAAATCTTGCTCTGCATAGACAACAGATTTAGATATGAAAGATTAAATTTCAATAGGACTTGTATTTTGGGGGTGTCACCCATCACAAATCACTCATGCAAGCTTTTCTGATGATAAAGTACTAAATACTTGGTTTAAAATTCACGTCATTAGATGTATATGCTGCAATCAGACATTTCCTGTTCATGAAAATACATATAATTAAAGAGAGAAAAAAATGTATGTCAGCTGCCAGATGTGCTATTTGCTTATACCGTGCATAACACAGGCAGGGTAAGAAGTATAAGATGTGTTATTTCGTCTTTTTACAAACTCTCACTTTTAAGAGTTTTTAAAGCAGTTGTCTTCATAATGATCATCATCTCAAAGCTGCAGGAATACACAATTCTCTATCCTCTAGTGGCTTAGCTTATTATACTTTCAGTGCTATGCAAAATCATCTTTGGCTCTGCTTTTCGAGGCAGTTGCATAAGATTGTGGCCATGAAGGATTGCAGATGGCACAGTCCCTTCACCAAGGAGAAAGGCACTGCAGACAAATAGCCACAAGGGAAGGGTAGTGTGTACAGCAACGTCAGGCACAGAGCATTTGTCTATATTGTCAGAAGAAAAGCAAAGGTTTTGAGATAAAACTGAGACCTTTTAAAATTAGATCATTCACTGGTCGGAAATGCAAAGACCTTATGCCCTCCTGATTTTGTTTTGACAGTGAATGTACCTCATAAGCCTTTCAGTTTAGAAATACAAGCTGCTTCATTCTCCTAAATTTAAACCCTTTTCCAAGTTTAGTGGTATTTTCACCACATCTGTCTTACCTTCCCAACACTGTGTTTATCGTTTTCGTAATAATTTTAGGGTAAATTCATAATTTCTTGAAGGATACAATTGTCTCTAACTATGTATTTTCTTTGAATCCTTAATAAAGGATTCCTTTATAGGAGATAACTGAAGAGATTAGCTTCAGTTATTAATTTGCAGCCTAAAAGGCTGAAATTTATATTGCCTTTCAACTCCTTGTAGTCTTTGATCATTAGGCTGAGTGTAAAAATATCACTATCAGCAGTTAACACAGACATACGACTACATTCACCTTCAGTCACACACTGTCATCCCCTCCCTACATGGAAGCCCAGAGGTGAAATGCACAGAGAAAAAAGGAAACACTTCACAATTTTTAGAGACATTCAAACCTCCTCAAAACTTGAAACAATTCCGATAAAAGGACATTTGAAGTTAGAATAGTCACTTAGTTAAATATGCACATCAAAGTATCAACTAAGAAGCAGAGTTAAGATTTACTTCTTCAAAAAAGCAATGCTCAACCCCTAAGTCCAAAATCTGTGAGAAACAGGATGAATTTCAGGCTGATGCTGATCAACCATAACAAAGCGAAATCTCATATTCTAGACAAAAAAAATCCAACAAGATTTGCCTTTCTTGAAAAAAAATACTCTAGAGGTAATTTCTCCATAAAATTATGTGTGCTTCAAAACATGGGTTTATAATGGAAAAGTACATTTATTTTCAATATCTAAAAAAAAAGAATAAAGCTGAACAAAGTGCAATTTCTTGATCACAAAAATTTGTTCAAGTCATTTAGCCTTGGTGACGGAGAAATAACCTCATGATGGTCTGTGTTAATTTGAGAACATCATCTGAGAGCCATTTGAAAACATTGGCACTGCTAAAGAAATACACTTTCCCTCCATTATCCTAATATTATTATGACTAGACTAAATTGTGGACTTGAAGCTGTCTGGGGATAAAGCTGTTGTCAAAAGTGATTATGTAGCGATTAGATTGGTTTACCTGCAGTGAACTTCAGTGCTCCAGTGAAAAAATGTTCTCATTTGTTAAACTAAGACGATTTTGCACAGTTGATAAATTAAATTCTATAAATTGAGTTGTCTCTTGATGGAAAAAAAAAAAAGAAACTCTATGAACAACTGTTATCTACCAGTGCAAACTTAATAACACCGTCAAAATAATTTTCTGGGGTCAATTAGGTACTGAATATGATACCGGATTTTTTGAGGAGGTTGGGTATTTTGGGGTTTTTGTTTGCTTGTTTGTGTTTAGTTTCTTCATTCTGTTCTATCCCACTCCCTAACTTGCCTTAAACTGTTTTTTAACTCTGTTAAAAATTTTTAACTCTGTTAAAATAGTTGGTTGCAATAGAGAAAATGGATGGAGTAAAACAGCTTTGGTGAGTCCTGTAATAGGCATCCAGTATGATGCACTGTCTGTTGTATTCTGTTGAAGAAAAAGACCCAGAGTAATCCTGACATCTCTGCTGGAATGCAAGAAAGATCCTCTCTGTATTACTGTTATTTCACAAGAATATATTTATCTTTTTTGTTTTATTTTGTTGTTTGGTTTTGTTTTTCAATAGTCACATTGTAGTACTTTTTGGCAAATTTAACAGACCTAAATAAATATAGGGTTGCATGCTTTTTTTTTTTTTTTTTTTTTCATTTTAGTTGCATTTCTCTTGCTACAAAGTTATGTTATTACCTGGAAAACTCCTTTGTCACTTACTCTTATCTTCAGTCTTTAACACACAAGTTTATACTTTTTTCATAACATTTTCAGAGCAGAGTTCAGGGAGACCCTTCTCACTCTTATGAATATCTTACTGCACTATGGAAAACACACAGTGTTCTCTCCTGCAAGGTTAGATGCTACAGAACAACAGGTTTTGATGTTTTTCTGTCATTCAGTTCAAGTAAATAGTTTTAAATACATCAACAGCGGTTTATAGATTAGTTGACCCCAAAGGAATTGAATTGATTCAATAGAGATGGTAGTTTAAAAATATATATAATACATTTCTGTAGTAACAAGTTAGTCCTAAATGTTGTGGTGTAGTCAAGGAGTTCCATGTTTTTAAACTGGCTTGCTCATCCATTCTGACAGTATTAAATGTAAACTCCTGTGATATTATTAAATTAAGTTTTATAATCCTACTTATAAAGAGATTTACTGCTGAAAGGAGAGATCAAAAGGTTAATTTATTGGAGGAAGTCTCAGTAGCTATTAGCAAAATTTATAGGTTAGTACAATTCTAGACATTAATCAGATTTCTATATAAAACAACACATTAGAATATGCCAGTCCAACCTCTGCTTCCAAGGAAGACCTTTTGAGGTTGGATTATTGCGCTGTAGCAAAAAATGCTTCAGTAGTCTCAATAGACTCAACACATACTAGTGCTTTGAGACTGCTAAGAAATCCCTGACTAATTTTCTAGGATCTAAGCTCCATGCCCCACCTCCCCATGGACTGCTCATTTAAAGGAATTCAAAGAAATTGTATAAATAAATAAACCAAAAGTACATACCAGGATGCTTGTCTTGAATGGTAAAGGTAGATAAACATGTTTATATGATTAAGGAGTCTGATCCTGATGAAAATTAACAGCCTAAAGCTCCTAAATCACTTGTATGCTTTCAAAAATATTGTGTATAACCACTCAGACATGAATTCTCTGAGATGATCTACTTGCCTAGGTAATAATTATCTACATCAAAAAGCAATTGTATTCAAATTGGCTTTTACGGGTAAGAACTGTAATTTAGAATTGCAGCAACAGTGAGGATAGATTGTAAATGACTTTAGGATGTTAATGATATGCAGTCTTCATCCATGTCAAGACAGAATATAACTTGTCTTATGCACAAATCTTGATGCTCTGTCCTTAAAGCACTTGATTTTTAAAGAAATAAGTAATACAAACAGATCTGATACCTGTATTTCTGTAGCTTACTTCTACTGACTTAGAAGTGGTTCTACCAACCAATTCTAGGAATTGCCTAACAAAAACCACTGTTTATGCTGTACTGAAATAATTAACGGAATTATAACATGGCAGTAATAAGTGTATTTTTAATATGAAAAAATCCAGCATTTTTTTAAATTTCTTTAGAGCTGAATGAAAATGCTTCACATTAACACACAAAAAATGGGTTTGTGTGGATTGGCTTTGTCTGTAATATGGATCTCCTACACTGTCTGGGACAG
Organism: Rhipidura dahli; assembly: GCA_013399225.1. Lineage (NCBI taxonomy): Eukaryota > Metazoa > Chordata > Aves > Passeriformes > Rhipiduridae > Rhipidura > Rhipidura dahli. The sequence goes on from VXAC01001403.1 coordinate 594,538, forward strand.
AAATCATGGTGATGCTATAATGTCTTTGGCAGCCAAAATCACTGTTCCCATGAAATGCTGGATAAAAATGGAAGTATGCAACAAAAATAAGAAGTATCAGTCAAGTAAAAGCTTCAGATCACATCAATAATTGAGAAATTTCTGGTATTGCCTAGGAACATAAATACACTTTGTTTTGACAATAAATAAAATTTTGGGGTTTTTTCCTTCTCTTCTGAGCATTTGCAGGATTTATCATTGGGTGCCTTGGTAGAAAAAAAAATAAACAAGAACTGAAATATCAAAATGTTCTGCAGTGGACATTTTGAACACTCTTTGTTTTTTTTTTTTTAATTTTTAAACATTCTTTAATTTAAGAACTTGCATTCACAACTCTACCCTACCTGTTTCAATTACAACAGGAACACCAACTCTCAGAACAATCGGTTTGCTCACATGTCAGCAGTTCTTAGAGGTTTCCTATGAAACTGGGACTTCATTGGGCTTTGCACAGAAACAATCTGTAATTCTAGGCAAGGCAAAAAGAGAAGGGCTAGAGGACAAACAAAATATATAGGTTTTACCCTTTTCATAGAGAAACATCTGAAGCTTAAGTGACAGTGTTTTCAAACACTTTAAATGACATTGCCAGAGGATGCATTTACCTGTGTCCGTGCAATTGCATCTGAACAGTTCTGTCTTTATCCAGAGCTGTGTTAATGGTATGACCATGCCAATATGCACTGTGTTTCTGCACATGACCCTTAGCAGAATATGTGTCCTTGGGCACCCAGGCATACTTTAAAGCTGCCTCTGTTTAGTCAACTCCAGTTATGGGTAGAGGAATATGGGTCAATTTGTACCCATGTCTGTAGACACAGATATCCAGGCTCCAAGTAAATAAAACCTAAAGCCTTATATCACTGTGAAATGGTAACTTTCTATCTCTGTATGTCCATCCATAAATTTGGAGTAGCTTCTGGTTAAAATAACCTATATTCAGTCAAATAAACTTTTAAAAAGTAATATTCTTATTGAACTTCTCAGTGTTTCTGACATCCAACTATTTTTTTTGCCTTGGGTCTCTTTCTCTACAGAGCCAGGGTTAAATGGCAGCAAAGTAGACTCACATTTATAGATGAAGCTCCACAGATTTATGATGTGAAATCATTTGAACAACTCACCCAACAATACAAGTTTCAAAGATGAGGTTTTCATAAATATCATCAGTTTTGACAAGCATACATCAATCTATATCCAAGGGTGAAAACAAATTGCAAAGACTCCAAAATAACCAGGCAGAGTTAAAGGGTAAATTACTAGGCTCTGTGCAATGCTAAGTAGTATGAAAATAGGTAAGTCACAGAACATAAAAATAAGAAACACAATTTCTACTGAGATGACTCCTGGGAAGATACCTCCTACACTGCACACACCATCACCTCCTTTTCATCAGTGAGTGATTGCCAGCAGAATATAATCCCTCTGTATTGCAATAATCAGTATTAAAAGGAGAAAAAAGGTGCCAATATCCTGTGAAAAATGGGAACAGGAAAATAGGTTACCACAAACATGATTTTCTGGTGTTCCTCATTTATGCAAAATTCTGAACATATAAACATAAAAACTTATACAAAACCTTTGACACAATGTCGATTTTGAAAAATACCCAATTCATCATGTTCTGATAAGTAATTCTGCTATTTCACTTGTACGAAAAAATATTTATGTAAGAAATATTAAAGTATGTCTCCTTATGCCTACCTTTATGAAGGCTCTATTAAGTCTTTAGATTAGCAATAATATAATGGGAAAGGGAAAGAACTAGATTTCACTTTAAAGAAACACCACAGTACCAAGATAACAAGAAAATAACTAATTTCAGTGAGGGAAACACAGATCAGATTTAAAAATTTGCATAAAAAAGCACTGAGCAAAAAGAGAATACGCAAGCCCAAACCCACATTTTTCCTCCCTAATATGAATGGCATTGCAGTACTTGTAGAAATACTTTTCTATGTTGAAAAAAATAATCTTCAGTGTAATCATACAGAGTTGTAATACTTCTAAAAAAAAAAAAAGGAACTCAAGCAAAATTTGAACCATTCTAAGGACAACATAAATTATGTCCCTTAAAAAGCCTGAATCAAATGAACCTTCAACTCTGAAGTTGCTGTGGTTCTCTGTACAGGATTCATCCATTAGTAAAAATGAGGATATTTCCCCAACACACAATGCAAGTAGACATGGCTGACCATCGGTGTGTAAATGCAGCCAGGACTGCAGTGCCTTTAGAGGCAACAAATACATACAAATAACACTCATGTAAATTACAGAAAGCCCTTAGACTCTTCCAGGCTGGCCCAGGCCTGCTTCCACCCATATCAGACTCCAATACCAGCCAGGCACCCTACTCCCCAGTTAGTCTAACCTGGGTTTGCTAGCATCTCACACACTCACACAAAAGAGGATGGGCACTTACACACATCTCTGTAAGAACAGAAACAGGAATTCACCAAGAAGTGAGGAGACACCGTGTTGTGCTCATGGATAAGACTCATTCAAGTGCATCTTGTTTACATGAGACTGCCTCTGTCCATTTTTTTCTGATATTTTATCCTTCTCCTAAGCAGTCTGTAATAAATTTAGCAAACTCCCACAATCCCTTCAAACATCCCATTAAAAGATTTTCACACCCTCAATGATTCACCTCAAATATCCAAAGGTAAGTTTTCTTTTTCACACCAAATCCAGGATACTCTAATTTCCATTTTAAACTATTACAAAGCTGTGGCTGATCTACCCAAGGTCACCAGAGGCCTTGTGCCTTTACAAGCCTATCTAGCAACTCTGGTTTTTACAGAATCATGGAATAGTCTGAAGGGAAGGGACCCAGAAGAATGACCAAGTCCAACCGTTAAATGAATGTTCCATACAGAGGTCGAACCCGCAACCTTGGCAGATTTCATTAACTACTTCTCCCTTCATGAGTTAATATCTGTGTCTTTTCTTCCTTTTTTTCCTATTTCTTGTCTTGGCCTTTTAACCAGCCGTTCTTACAAAACAGATGTCCTACATTGCAGCTGTCCATACAGAATAGAGACTAAAATTCCAGTCTAGCCCTCATCTTTTCCCTGTCTGTCCAGCTTTCTTTATGAGTAGAACAAAGCATTTGGAAGAAATTGAAAAGCAAGCAGAAGACAAGAGGGGAGGGACATATTCTGCAACACAGATCTTGCATATCCATGAATTTGTCAAATATATTTTTGAATTTTCTGAATCTTTCAGAAATAAAAACCACTTAAAAAAGATGCTTTAGAGAGACCTTCGTTGTCCTCTTCTTTTTAATAATAAACAACAATGCTGAGCATTTTCTGCTTGTGAATAGGACTATATAAATATTGTATTTGACTGTTTATCTTTTATAAAATTTTTATGAGGGCTCAAAGTTCACTACAATGCCACAGAAATTTTAGACTGAAAACCAGAACTCCAGAACTGTCTATATATTATATTAACTGTCTTTTTTGTGTCATTTCATCTTTTCATGCATTCATATAATTTTTTTTAAATTTAAAATGTCAATAGAGGAATTTTTACAAATCTTTTGACAAATGTTATAAATTGTATTCCAATTTTTGCCTCTCAGTGAACCTATTTTCAGCCAAAACCTTTACAGACAAATTATTTCTTATCCTGAAAATGAACTTCTAAAAAAACTACCTGTAAAAATTGCTGATATCTATCTTCTTATTTTTCTAAAGTAAGACTAATATAAATTATTAAGATACTCAATCTCTTCTATTAATTGCTTAAAAACCTCAACTTACATCAAGCATAAATAAAGCCATTAACCAGGCTGTCTAAGAATGACTAAACTCCGAGGAACATTTGCCATATTATGATCTTGTTATGAGTATCTAGTTGTTGCAAAGCTAAGACTGACAATTTTAATTTTTCCTTAAGTAACTTGCTTAAAAAGATAAAATTCAGCAATGACATGCAGAGAAAGTTTTATCTCACATATGATAGAATGAAAAAACTTCTGTTTATTCCTGGATTTATGTAGATTTCTAATGCCGAATGCATAAAAACAACAATAAAACTGTGTTCAGATTGTTTCACTTTACATCAGTTTCAAAAAGAATGCAGGGGTTTCTGTCACGTTCAAGTGTTGTCTCAGAGAAATATTTAGTAGGAACAACTTTACAAATACAGTGTAAAAATTTTTCACTGGTTGGGTCACCAAATTTTTCCTTCTGGATTCTTAATTTCTGAAGGTCAGAGTGTTTTTTTTAGCTTCTTTTCTTGTGTGGGTTGAAATGTGCTAAGGAAAAAGTGTCAGACTGTCTTCAGTATCTTTCCTGTGAGAATTATTCCTTCAGTGTCTGTTGCAGTATTCATTTTAGTAGTGACTGATAGAAGCTTCTACATGCTTCGGGGGAGTTTAAATTTGGCCTTGTTTGCAATCATGCAGATCAACTCCAGAAAACAGTGTAAGTGTGCAATTTCCATGTCACTTCACCTGCAGACCTGAGGGTCTGCAAAGGTGGCTGCTGCTCTTGGGTTTTAGCCCATTCATGGCACCTGCTCTTCATTTTTGAACTGCCCAGATGGTGGTGGCTGAGCTCATCTTCCTCGTGGTTGAAGTGTCTCTGCATCGCAGTCCAGGTGTCTCGGCACCCGCGACTTCTTTGATGAATCTTTACAACAACACTTTTAGGACCTAAATTACACATACAGAAAAATAGGGAACCATTTCATACCACTCATAAACTTTGTACGAGTGATCCTTTTAGCAAGATTAAATACAAAGTATGTGGTGAGATCAGCAAAAGAAAGTGTTTATTGCATAGCTTGTGTCTGCTTTCTAGATTTAATTTTCCCAAACTATTGCACCATATTTTGTAGTTGTTTTTATTTTTAAGCAGCATCCATGAAACTGGGTCCACAATAGGTATGACAACTCTTGATAACCTTACAAGATGAAAAAAAATAGTAAAATAATTCATTAAGATAAATATTAGTAAAAACACTACTTAGGGTTTACTTTAATTAAATGACACATTCCCCTATTGCAAATCCAAATCAAGGTTCATGACTGAATTTTTGTAATAAGTGAAATAATTTTTTGATAATATGAAATTATGACAAATAGAAGGAAAAAAAAAGCTGCATGAGAAGCACATGTATGGAAATGTGACTGTATGAGATTTCCTATTTTTTTCAAGTGCATTTTTACAAATACTGTGAAAACCATTTGAAATGTTTTTTTCCTCTTATTAGCACTAATCGTACACCTGCATATCCTAGGTAAGATTTGCAAACTCTGATCTTTTCAGTGTATGCATTTTGATGATGCCTGCACAGAAACCAATGATGACTAAATGCTACATTCAGCTGGAACTGTTCTGATGCATTTTCCAAAGACTTAGTAATACCCAGTTCAGTAAGTGGATTTCAGCCAGTACAGAACTACAAAAAACCTACTAAAAGACTAAGAAAACTAGAAAAGAATGTTACAAACCTTTACTCCTGCAATATTTTTTGTATTTGAGCAATGATTATTTAGCTTATGTATCTATCCAGTTGTATGGCTGAGTTTTCACTCAATGTTCTAAAATATTCCTGTATATTATGTATTCTCAGTGTTAAATCAATACAAGCATTAGATGTTGCTTTTTAAAAATAACAAATAAAGATTAATGATGAAGTGACCTGACAGATTCTAAGAAATAATATTTGTTTGATATTAACAATGAAATTATAAACTCTATAAGAAAATATTGCATTAATATTCAAGTTGTGTGTTATTTCACTTAAATATCTTTAAATATTAAGTTATTCTAGTTAAAAGCAAGAAGTAGATCTTGCTAGAAAATAGTGCTTTGGTTTATTAACAGTTTTCAAGTTCCAGATTTTGGTTTATTCTCCTTTGGCATGAAAACAAAGCCTTTTAAATGCTTCTTCAAAGTGGAAGTATGTCAAAATTTTTGAATTTTGATTCAAATTCATATTAAAAAGTTCAAGTTTTTGATGCAAGCCTTTCTCTCCTGGGTGTTTGTTCTTGATCAAAACTTCTACACTGTAAATATTGTAACTGTTTCTGGACTGCTTCTGAAAAGTGTTTTGACTTTAACAGATCATCCTGCTCTAATGTGATTGTTCATAAATAGCCAAAACAGTGAACCTTAGAGATTTGTGGTACCTTGCCTCTAAACTCCCTGTAATGCATCTCACTACACTGTTTGGAACATCCTTACATAGAGACAGAGGTGGTGAACACCAATTTTTATTTCTGGATGTACCTTTCCAGGTGACTGGCTAACTTGCTGCTATGAGAAGAAAAGGATAATCACAGAGTTCTCACAAATTTTATGTCCAAGAACAAGGAAGTGAGTCTTCCTCTTTAACTCACCAAGCTGGGCATCACCCCAGCTATTAGGGGTGTGGAGCAATGGGACAAGGAAGGACTTATCTTTGAGTTTGGCAGGGGGCTCAGTAGTTGGTTAAGACTGCTGAGAACTTTTTATGGGTGACTTTTAGACAGAGAGCATGGTCACACAAATGGGCAAATTAAAAATAAAATGTTGTGAAGAATATTCCTATTTCATCATTACTAAATCCATTACTCTATCTTAGCATCATGTACTAAAAAAAGAATTTCATTTGGTTATTATTCAACTTGTGCTCTAGTATTATAATAATATTGGGAAAGCACTCAAGAAAATAATGACTTCTGGATTTTGCTTGGCAGTACACAGATATAATAAACATCAATTACAGTAAAGTTCTGAGAAAGATATTTTTATTTCTGTACCATTCAAAGCGTTGATAACTCTTTGTATTTTAAGAGCAAGATTTGTCTTCCTGAAGAAAGCAGAAAAGTGCCATAAGCACAGACAGTTATATATGGAACTATATAGCAGCTCTTATCTGACAGAGACTTTCTGGTGAGTGGCTGATTGTCTCTTTAAACACCAGGCATTAGATGGTATCAGAATTATGACTTAGTATTTCAGTCAAAACTGTGCTACAGTGTATTGACATATACTGCACATCTATACTGCCTAAATTATGTAAAACCACAGAAGTCTTCTTGACTGTATTAAAATTATAACTGTGGCAAATAAACATTTCTCTAATGCAGTTTTTATTGCTTTACCTTGGCATAAAAGCCACTCTTAGTGTAGGAAAATTTCTATCCTCAGCAAAATTACTTTTCAAAGCTGGAATGGGAAAAAGACAAAACAAAAACAAAGAAAAAGCTCACCACCACCACCAGCAAAAAAAAGCCAGAATCATGGTCAGGACAACCAGTGGGAAAAGCTTTTTTCACAATAAGTACTCAAACAAGGTAAGTGGCCCATAAGAACACTGTATTGGCTTTTGTGCCATCAGTAAAATGTTTATCAGGCAAGAGTCACGTGTCCCTCTGTCCAAAACCTGAAAGAACAGTTAAACACTCTGTGGGGATTTGGAACAAGAAAGTTTGTAGTCTTGCTTCAAAGAACATACAATTATTTTTATGAAATAAAATAGCTCTGAGAGATGATTAAGGGAATTTTGAAGTGAAAGTCTACCTACTATAGAAAAGCTTGGTAAATGGTCAAGCAAGGATATGAATACACATTAATGCCCTATAGGCCATGCTTTTGTCTGTTCTGATAGAAGAATCTTATTTCCCCATAGTTCTGGACTCACTCATGAAGTGATTTCAAAATAGGTTTGTGGAGTATAAGGAAACATTTTCACCTAGTTCTATATATATAAATACACACAGTCATGTTACTGGTAGTATCTGAAATAGCATCCCATATGCTCTCTAACTTAACAGACAGCTCTCAGATGTACTCCCTAAAACACAGTGATCATATTAAGACTGTCACATCCAGAGCTCTGTGTTTCAGCTATACTTAGCACATCAGTACTCCTGTAAGATTTATTTATAGGAAAGAAATCTGGATTTCTTTTGCTTATTTTCAACACTGCATGCAACACAGCAGCAAACTAACACTTCACAGAGGCATTTTGCTTTATTGGGACAGAGGATGAAACAGCAGCTTTCAGTATAAATAGAGAAGAATTGTGCACAGCTTAGATACAGCCCAGAAACAAGCACATCACAGAGTGCTTCTTCACCTCAGCCTACCCTGTGTTCATTTTCAGCAAGTCTGTGAGGCACTGCAAGCTGACAGGTGAAATCATTTGCCTCATAGATCATGAATGGAGCTACAGAAAGATGAATTGCATGCAAAAGAGCAGACAAAAATCAACAATACATGACATACTGAAGCAATGAGAATTCTGTAGTAAATTAGGGAACTTACAAAAAAATTAAAAATACAGCAGCTACACTTCAGACTGTAACAGAAGGAGATGTGATAAACTAAGCTTAGATGAACATTAAGTACATTGAAGTTGTGACATGTGGTATATACTAGAGGATGACTGCTAATTCCAAAAGGCTAGTGATTCCTGAAGATATTCCTTTTGCAGAATTCTCAGTCTAGCCAGTTGTGTTAATAAGCTATTTTGTTAGCTCCTGAATGTATATTGAGATACATTTACCAGTGTCCTTCTCCTGTAAAGTAATGGAAGAGATGGTGGAAATATTGTTCTAATCTGAAACAGTAACAGAATATTTCAGATTCACATCCTAAGACTTGATTCATCAAAACATCTCTATATTCTGTTTGGTCACTTGCCATGCCCATTTTCCATAGACTGGTATGTTTGATTGTAGTTGTGCCTTGAGGTTAGTTTACTTTAGTTTCTGTCAGAATAAAGAATTCATTTGTTGACTATAGCATAAATCCAGAAGTGGGACAATCCCATTTTTGCTGGACTGAGGTATAAGAGAGTACACTGGAGCTCCATTTAAGAACTGCTAAAGGCAGAATGGCATTATTCAGCTGTGCATTCTCTGGGAAAACATGCTGCTACTACTTCTACATGTGCTGCTACTGCAGTGGTGCTGGAGTCCACAGTCCACAAGGTGAATTTATATGGATCCATTGCTTATGTTCAACACATCATCTGCATGGAGGCTGGAGCAGTGTCATCTGCATGTCAACACTTTTATTGCAAGCTTTTATCTGAGAAAACTGAAAGATTAAGTCACAGTGGAAAATAAAACCAGAGAAGCTGGTTTTTCTGTATGAATGAAATGTAGCATTAGAAGATAGTACATTTCTGTTGGAGCTGATGGAAGTAAAAGTCCTTTGAAAATCACAATAAATGTTGCTTCCCTCTTTCCAGTCCTTCCTTGCATAAGCAATCAGGCAACCAGCCAAACACAGGCTGGTCACAAGTCTGAGCACTTGTGGGAGCAGAAGTGTTGTTCTAAATCCTGAACACTCTCAGATTGGCATAGTTCTGTGAGAAGGACTAATGTCATGCAAAATGTGCCCTTTTACCCAGCTGGGCATCTCCCCAGCTCAGAGAGGACAGTAAGGCAGCTCATATTGAGGGAGATGAGGGCAGCCTTGCAGGGGAGCAAGCACAGGCCAGAGAAACTGAAGAGGACAGAAGGACACAGGGCAGCAAACTGCGCTGAAGAGGACAGAAGGACACATGGCACCCTGCACCACCACAGGGTGAAGCCCCATGACCATGGGGCAGGGGCCAGGCTGGTGGAGCAGCTCTGAAGAGAAGGCTCTGGGATGCTGGAGGGAGCCAGCAAGGGGCACCCTCAGCCCCTTGAACCCCTCCCTTAACAGTAAAAGCCCCTTTCAGGCCAGAGACCCCTGTGCCAGTCAGGGCTGTAGTTATCCACATGTACTGCTTCTCATCACAATAACATCCTGATGTCACCAGGGGGTGGACAGCATAAGTGATATGAAAACAAACAAGACTTCATCTTGAGTGACAGAGTCCTCTTTCATCTGTCCTTTGCTAATACAAACGACCTGAAATACCTCAAACAATCTTTCAAACTAAAATTTCAGTCAAAATGTCGAGCTATGTTCAGGTAAAAGTAGTACTGGGGGCATACAGTGTTCTGTGTGAAACAATAATAAGCTACTATTATTCTTACATTAACCCAACACAGGTATGAAAGGAGAGTGCAAAAGGAGATGCTCAGTTTGACTCCTTCATTAACATCATTTTAACCAAGAGGTTAAGCCTTTGAATTTGATAGGAGTTATCTCTTAAGTCCTGCATCACTTCTACATCTGTTAATCTGGAATGCCTCTGGGAAAGTTAACAGAAATACACCTTTATGAGAGTCAGTCTGTGCCAGGTCTGAACTGAGATCTTTTTCCTTCAAAACTCTCATTGCAATTATATTCAGTGTTAGCATATCTGTTTTAAGTTGTAATAGTGGGAGAAGGTTAAACCCCAGTATTTCGGTAATAAATTTTGCACTAGGAGCTTTAAAACCTGTTTTTAAATGAAACCAGTTAGGACAAAACCCTTTAATCCAGAAAGTTTAAGAACAGAGATAAAGGGAGCAGAGCACTCCAGGTGCTTTACCTTGAAAGTGGTACAATACCTCAGTCAGTTTGATAAAGTGGATGGTTGGTGTCATTATTTTCTGCCTAAAAGTCCTCATGAAATCGTTAGTCTGTATTATATTTAAATCAGAGAAATATGGTTCTAGAAGTGAAGTAATTCACAATGGAGAGTCTGAAAAATCTTAAAAACAACTCTGTGTTAGGGACATTTTATGAACAAATTAGATCTGATTCTGAACAAAAAAGTATGTCTTTTTGCAATTTTTTTTATTTATATGCAATAACAATTAATATCACTACTGTAGCATAATACATGGACATATGTTTTATAATATATATTGCATGTTTGTATATATTTCAGTACAATACATACCATATATATGTTGTATATATACATATATTCATTCACTTATAAACAATATGTATATTATGCAAATAATAAGTGATTGAAGCACTATGATACAGAAAAACTAACTGTCTTTAGTATCTTTATAAATACGAAACCTTGTACACATTCATCTCTGTCTTGTCAAACCTCAGCTTTACAATTCTAAATCTTTCTCTGGTCCCACAAGGCAGAAATTTCCCCATTGAAAGATTTTTTCCAATGCTCGATGAACATATGGAATAGACAGGATCTTGCTGTTTGAAATCATTAGGAAATAGCTTTTTAAAGTCTTAAGGTCCTGAACTTATGTGACTTTGATTTATGTAACAGAGAAAAAGGGAAACCTGTGACTCAAGGGCAGTCTTGTTACTAATCAGGGTACTCAGATGACAGTGGAGACACTGAAGAGATGTGGAACTCCATTCTATTCTGATGTGAAAGTTCCATTGCCTTTGATGAACTTTGCTTTACAAACACTTCAAGCCATATCCACTATGGTTTTTTTTAATTTATTTTTATATTCCTTTCTTGCACAATGTTGGTGCTATTTCACTATCCATAGCAATACACAGCATTAATGAGCTGGTATTTTAACTGTTGTTACTTTAGACCTCTTTCTTGTGAGTATAGAGAGTTGTTACTTGTACAGGGCACAAACAAATCTACACTGTCAGCACTGTTGGGATGATTGCACTGCCACTGGTCACAAAACACACTAGTAAAATACCATTTTATGCCTATATGTATGTGCATGTATGCACACATATATACACACAAACACAAATGCATATAAATGCAGTTAACGATGTTTGGGAGTAAAAGGAGATTAATAGATCTTTAACTTCATGTTCGACTTTGATTCTGTGCCATATAGCCTTGGTTATATCAAGGGTAATCACCCTCTATCAGTCTTTCATTAATCTTTACAAATGCTCTACAACTGAGTAATTATTAAGCAATTAAATGCAACCTTCTACTTTTAAATAACAGTAGTAATGTGACACTAACTTATAAAAATAGGAAATTAGAAGATAAGAATTGTGATAGGTCCTTCAGTCACATTGCTATGAAGAACCTATAACCATTTGAATTAAAGAAGTAGTGACAACTTTAAAGCCATTTTTCTCTAGATTAGGCATTTATTTTTCCTCCATTATTAATAACTAGAGGCTTTTGCTAAGTGGAATATTCTTTTTCAAATCAAAAGCAGATATTACTAACTCAGAGAAAATGGAAGACATGGCTCTTTTTAAATTTTTAGTTCTTTATGATCTCCCCACCACCACCCCACCCCCCTATAGTCTGTTATTTCAGATGACACAGTGAACTCAAAATACAGGGGAAACAGAATTCATAGGCTTATAGAGAGAGTAAGTCAAATGAGGAGTGGATGAAGAAACTGGTTCTGTCTAGCCTGGAGAAAAGGAGGCTCAGGGCAGACCTTATTGCTCTCTGCATCTACCTGAAAGGAGATTGTAACAAGGAAAGTTTTGGCTTCTTCTCCCAGGCAACCAGTGACAGGATGAGAGGACAAAGTCTTAAAGCTGCCCCAGGGGAGGTTCAGGCAGAATTTCTTCACTGAAAGGGTAGTTGGAACAGGCTGTCCAGGGAGGTGTTCAAGAAATGACAGTACATGGCAATTTGTTCTCTAGTCTCGTTGGTATGGTGGTATTCAGTCAAAGGTTGGACTTGATGATGTTGGAGCTCTTCTCCAACCTAAAGGATTCTGTTTCTAGTGTGTGATCTTGTTTAAGAGATTTTACTCTACATATCTATTTCTTTTGTGGAAAACAGCAGCTCTAAGACAACAAAGTAAACTGATACACCAAGTTATGGTACTTGTGAACCCTAAATTGCCTCAATGAGCATGACATCAGTCATGCAGAAGTCTTTATCCAGTGTGCTGGAAAAATTTTTCTCTGTACTCTGTGCCCTTCTTTGAAATTATGTCAGGTCTTACTGGAGAGCTCAGACCTTGGCAATTTCTGGTGAATTTGGGGGAGGAAGGTTGGTTTTAAATTTCTGAATAACTGAAACATGCTGTCCATCAGCAGTAATAGAAATGTCAGCCATTCACACACCCTTTACATGTATTACAGTTATCTTAGAACCTACAACTGGGAGCAGTTTGTGCTAGGCATTTTATAAATATTTAAGATACCCTTTTTCTAGATGTTTACAGGCCAAGTAAATACTTTAAATAGTGGATGTCAGAGGAAAATGAAAGGTGAACTCTTCATTCTCATACAGTGTTAATATTTCACTGGTATAAAAAAAAATTGAAGTCCCCTTTCAAGGTGCTACTAAGACTCCAAATGAAAAATTGTGTTTTCATTTGGCAGTTATACTTCAAATGAGAGTTGGACAAACTGAATGAGTCAAATGAATCACAGGGGAAAATTACCTAGGAAAGCTTAATGTGCTGTTTAACCTCAAGAATGAAGGGAAAATGAAATTACATCTGACCTAAAGCACGTGGCAGAGTTTGCAAAACCAAAGACAGCAACGATCTGTTTTCCATACTAACTTGGATGACTTTTCAGTTCTTCAGGTCTGAGATCATTGTAAACTTTTCCATGGCACTCAGATCTTCCTGGTGTCAGTCATACTGAGGGCCACTCCACCAAATTGCACAATCTTCCTTTCAAAAGACTCTGAAATGACAGAAAAAACTCTATTCATCCTATACTGTTTGAAGAATTCATCTGAGATTATTTGGGAATATAGGAACAGAGGAGACATGTAGTGCCAGTTCAGTGCTTTCCTGTATCAAGCACCACAACATAAAAATTCCATCTGGAAAATTATCTTCAATCTAAAGGAAAAATTCAGGACTTTTTTTCCTGGGGTTATTGCACTCAAAATTTTATTGATAATGAAATCTGACAGTGAAAGTGTAAGATTTAGGAGTGGTGTTATAACCTTTTTTTTTAACCTGTGAACTCATTCAGTCAAGTGGTCAGTCTGCACCTGATATTGGCTTTTATTTGCAATATCTCTTCAGTCTGTCCTCCCTGCTCTGTGTGAGATGACAGTAACGTGTGTATTCTTAGCCTTTTTATGTCCTGTCTAGACAAGACAATCTCTTTTATTTCCTGTTGTGCCATAAGGGTTCTGTTCCCTCTTTTCCCTTGTGCTCTCCTTACACATTTGTCAAGGCAGGGCATCATCTTGGAGAAAGCTCCGGGCTGTTTGAGCATGGACAGCCCTGTGCAAGACCAAAGGTTGCCAGTGTAGCTGGACTGGTCTCACTATTATTGTCACAGCCTTTAAATCTGTGCTGGCAGGTAACTGAGAAGAAATTTCCCTGGTCATAGCTACAAGGAACTGTCAAGAAAGAGGAGATGGACTTGAGCAGCTAAATGGCTTGTTAAATCTCTGAAAAAGGAAACTTCAAAAAGACATGGGATCTGTGTGCTGCTGAAATCTGCTGGTCATAAGTATTTGGTAATGTCACTGAGTAGCTGGTTTGAACATAATATAAATTAATGAAATGAACTGCAAGAAAATCCCAAACCCTACTGCACTCACTATTTAATGATGCCTTATAAGAAATGGTTTATCTGGTTTTCACATAAGAGTCAAACTGATTTTTTTCTCTCAAAACAAAAACAAAAGTTGGACAATAACTTTTGCAGCCAATATCAATAATTTATTAAGGCATCATAGAAGATACAACAAATTTACAGCATTCTCTGAGGCCTGAAGAGAAGTCCCTATACCTTTGCAACGAAAGAAGAAAATACAGAAAAAAATATTGCATCTGTGTAAAATGATAACAAAATTAATATGCTCTTGAAAGAGATGGAGACAGAAACTGAAGTAAACTTAATTGTAGCTTAAAAATTAAAATATAGAAAAAGTTAATACCATGGAAACTACAGAGGCCTTTAAAAATAGAATTTATGGAAATAGAGTGATCTGTGATTATGATGAGAATTGGGAGAAGCACTTTATGAAAATTGCCATTAACATAGGAAAAAAGTAAAGTAGTTTAGAGTTTTAAATTGAAGTAATTTAAATCAAGACATATCTGCTTGCTATTTTAAGACCTTTCAAAATGTTTTCCCTTTCCACAGGGAAATTGCTTAGAATATTGAAAATAGGTTCCTAGTTAAACAGACTGATTTTAAAATTTAGGTAAATTCATAAATAAAAATAAAAGGACAAGCTTCACAATTACTGTGAAAGTTGGTTTCTATGCACTTTATTAGTGATATGCTCTACATTCATCTGACTGTTTTTTGTCTCATTTATTCTTTATTCATAATGGAATCTATGCTACTACCTTAGTCAATACCTACTCTGATATGTAAATGGGTTTAAATACATTGAGGAGCATTAAATTCACACATCTGAATGTTTCCTTCACATCTGAAGTATTTCTTTCTCCATAAGACAGTGTTAAGTAAGACAGTATGAAAGTTATATCTCAGAAAATACTTGTGAATAAATCCAACTGAAGTTGACCTTAAAATGAAATATTGGTTCTGATACTGTGGCAGAACAGGCTTTTGAAATGCGACAATGCTGAGACTTCAGCTGCATTGATTTAAACAACTTAAAGCAGAGCTTGGAATACAGTCTCTGTTATCATATCTCCATGACTCATACTTTATAGCACCACTTTATGATCCACACCATTTCCTTCCATTCAAATCAGCAGGTAATCTAGTAGATGACTTTTCAGTGACCTGGCTGTATTGTGTATCCATTAGAGAGGGAAGACTGCAAAGAAGGGAGTAAGGTTACAGATAAAACTGACAACAAAACCTAAAAATCTATCCTTTCTCTTCATTACTCATGTATAAATTCGGTTCTAAGTGCATGTGTGGTCTATGATACATATTCAGTACTTCAGTGAATTTATATCCAAAAGAGACAGGGCAAAGGTATGGTGGCAAGATTAGAACATTAGTCTGTCGAGCAAACTTAAGAAATATTCACAGTGAATACAGATCCAATGTCCCTACTGTGCAAAATGCTAGTCCATTCACAGTCAGACAAATGTGACCAAAAAAAAGTGTGCATTGAAAAGAGATAGGTCTTTAATTTTAGGCTTCTTTTCCTCATAAAAATATTTAATATTCATATATAACTCAACATGTGTTTATAGTCTGCCTAGTCAAGCAAACATTTTTTCTGAAACAGGACTTAGTTTATCTTGTATTTTATGTAGAATTCTAGGAACAGGTTATAAATAAAAAGTCAGAAGCACAATGGAACTCAGCTATGTGAAGATTTTGTTTTCCCTCAAGAGGGCCTTTAAAGTCAGAATAATTTGATTAATTTTCATGTTCTATGAATTATTTGCAATTTGATCATTAACAACCAAATACATACAATTTTGAACCCAGATCTATATTACAGACTTAATTAACTGGTCCATCAATGCAGTAAAAATTCGAAACTGCAAGAAAAAAGGGAACACATGTAGTGATCTCCTTGGATTTTATCCATTTTTGTTTTTCTGCTGGTGGGTTTGCATCATCAAAATAAAAAGAAAACTTGCCATATTGCTTTATTTTGTTTCAGTTACGTAAATACCTTTCTGAATTTCATTTTTCGAGCTCTAGAAGACATATATTGCCTGAACTGATTCAGAGACACTTTCCAAATATTATTTGCTTCTATTTTTGCATCTCTTTAACCACTTTTATTTCATTATATCTCTTTTTGTGTAGAGTTGCTGTGGGATTTTTTTTTTTTTTTTTGATAGAGCAAATGTTATTTATACAGACAATATGGCTGTCTGTGAAAAAGATATACTTAACACCAGCAGCTTTATGAAAAGTATTCCAAGCTTTGATAATAGGCTTAAATATCTTCAGGACAGGGTAGAGATACCCCAGACATTTTGAAGAAATATAGCACTATAAGCAGAGTAATATGGAACTAATTTGCCCTGCTCCATGTCAGGTATATTAACTCAGAGTGAACTCCATACCTCTGTGGGGAGAGTATTTACCAGCCCAGGAGCCAGCTGCTTCCTGAGGAAATTGCATTGCTATCTGCAAAGTTCAATCTCTTTTTTTTTTTTTTTTTAAGTTAAATTTAAGTGTGTACACTTTAATTCAACCATCCATAGTGAAGGTTAAGCTGGGTATTAGAAGAGGTTTGACCATCAGATGAGAATGGTTCTGAAGTTGGCTTTCATTAGAAAGAAATCTAAATTATTAAAAAGTGGAATTTAATATATTTAGATGTGGCTCTGCAGTATGGTTGCCTAAGACAGAAAAGATTAAGCTTGATAGCCCAGTGAGCAGCATCTGTATTATGTTCCCAACTATTTACTCAGCCTCACAGTGTAGCATAACTTACCAAACCAACCGCATAGTTACACCTAAATTTTAGCTTCACCATAGCTCATCTGACTATCCTGAAAAGCATACGTGTGTATCTGTGTGAATGTGTAACAAAACTGCAAAAATTATAGATTTTTCTGTATGTGCCCAATTCACTACTCACTTTTAAAGGTAATACCCTTGCTAGTTAACTAAGGAAGGTTGTATTTCACATACACATTTTTAACTATAAGTGTATTACAATTGTCAGTTAACATCAGTTCCCTCAATTAAGGTAACTGGGTAAGCAACAGGGTCTAGGGTGCATAGCACTTTTTACAAGGGCCTGTATTGATGGGACAAGGGGTAAGAGAAAGAGTGTAGGTTTAGAATAGATACTCTAAGGAAGAAATTCTTTACTGGTAGGGTGGTGAAGCCCTGGAACAGGTGCCCAGAGAAGTTGTGAATGCCCCATCCCTGGGTTTGTTCAAGGCCAGGATGAGGCTTTGAGCAACCTGGTCTAGTGGAAGGTGTCAAGGGGGCTGGAAAGGGATGATCTTAAAAGTCCCTTCTAATGCAAAGCACTCTATGATTTTATGATTTTAAAGGTCCATATCTTCTTTTCATTACTTTGAAATACTATTGTTCTTCCTAAAAGTCAAATATGAGTATTTGGAGACAACAGTATGTGTTGTATTTATTGTACTTGTTTATTAAATGAACTTATCATCAGGGTAGGATTTTGATGTACAGCAGTCTATGAATTTCACTTCAGAGACTCAAGTTTTGACTGTCTGAGCTGCCCTATCTGCTGATATCACACCCTCTTTATAAATGCAGACAAACACAGATGTTGTTCATTTTCCTTATAGAGGGATCATATTTTAGCTGAAATTCTCAGGAAGAGTTTTTCAACTGCTTAAGGACAGATTTGCCAGTGGTGTGTTTTTGGTTTTTTTTCTGAAATTTCCTAATACAAAGGCTGCCGGGAACTAGGAAGTCTACTTTGTAAATGATGTCAAAGTTTTGGAATTCAGCACTAGTCTTTATGGCAATGTGATATCACTCAAAATATCTAGAAGAAATTTCACCCAACACCTTAGACTTCAGTATTCTCAGACCCACTCGGAATAAGTGAGATTTAAATAAGCATTGTAACCCTTCTCAAGTTTTATCACAGCCCTGACTGCAATCACAGAAGAGACTCAGACATCAATAAACAGCTCTACACCTATATAGAATATAGAATATATATAGCTCTACCTATATAAAATATACATCTGGGAGGATCTAGTAATGAATTATGCATAGCTGTCCCAAACTTTAATCCTACACCAAAACAGAATCCTGCCTCTGCAGCCTATCCAGAAACTCCTTAGGATCTATCTCCCTTTGTATAGCTCTTACTGTGGTTCCCTGAGATTTATAATACAGAGCAGTCAAAGGAATTGTCCACCCATTAATCAAGATATCTGTGGGTAAAATGAACAGCCT
Organism: Rhipidura dahli; assembly: GCA_013399225.1. Classification (NCBI taxonomy): domain Eukaryota; kingdom Metazoa; phylum Chordata; class Aves; order Passeriformes; family Rhipiduridae; genus Rhipidura; species Rhipidura dahli. The sequence continues at coordinate 613,143 of VXAC01001403.1, forward strand.
CACTTTTTGCTATTAATGAGGTAATTATCTTTTTACCATTTTAATATTTGTCTGGGGTTTTTGTTTATAGAACATATCAGCATAATAATCACTCATTTTTAGGCAAGAAATAAGTAATACAGCTTCAAACAATGCTAGATGCAAGTCTCTGGAGGTGCAAGGGTAAGCATTTTACACAGTGTAGATTCTCTGCTGCATAGAACTGTTGTTTACATCAAGTTTGTTTTTTTTTTTCCCAGCTTTTAAATCAGTTTCTGTGACATTCTTTTGTCAGTGATACTTGGCTAGTAAAGATGATGGATATGGCCGTAAGCTATCCAGAGTGCCTTCACTCCCTTGCTGATAGTGTTTGGACAAGTCACAAGAAATCTGCTGAAACAGCATAATTTGAAAGAAATCCATGGGCCAAAACATGGGATGAAGTGTTACAATGGACTTTTTTTGAGTTCTTTTTGGTGTGTATCCACTAAATATATGAGTTCAGCTCAAAAATAATATTAAAATTTAAAAATCTGAGAAATAGTTATCAGTGAGAAGCAGTCCTGCAATTTTTTTAAACAATAATGTCAGGTTTCTCTTCAAATAGAGTAAAAAAAATACAAAAGCTTTTCTACAAAATTTGATGGAAAATCTACTAGTTTTTCATGCAGATGTGAGTGTATAAATGTTCACACATGCATTTTACATGATAAAAGTTAATCTGATAAAACTGTCACTAACACAGTGAAATAACTTTGATTTAAAATATCATATTAATGAACATCTTTGTCTTTCTAGTTGGTCCTCTCCTTATTTTAATTTAATTTACCATACCTTGTTATGGTTCCTCTAACAAGTGACACAAAAAACTAATGTTAAACAAACTGATTAAAAGCAAGAACTCAGGTGAAATCTATTCTAGTGAAAGGAATAGTGTTATCAATTCTTTATATGTGGTAGCACAAGGTCAGTTTGCAGGTACATTGCTTTTTCTGGCTCTTTGTGCTCCATATAGATTCTTACAGCAATAACAGTTACATGACAATAAAGGGTCATTTCTTACATAGATGCAATATTGGCTGTGAAAAGAATAGCAAATGCCACAGAGAAGCAGTGTGAAAATTGTGGGTTATATCTCTCTTTAAAAGCTGAAAAAAGAACTACATTAGTCAGGACATAAGATTACCACTGCAAATGGTACCTATTCAATGATTGTGTCCTTCATTGCCTCAAGCACTGGAAATCCAAATGTTCAGGAGAATTGCTTTAGCATCTCTCCTGGTTTTTGTGATCTTTCTTCATCATCAACTTCTCCCAACTATTTCTTCCATAACTGAGAAAGATACACAATATTTGTTTTCTTTCAAGCCTGTCACAGCTCTAAGGGAAAGATGTCCAACCTGCATTGCTCCAAAAAACTCTGTTGGCTCTAATTCCCATGCACAAAAAGGATCAGCTATACCAAGCAGGTTTATCCCATGGGTGTAAAAATATTAGCCAAAAGTATGCTGAATAATCAAGAAACAAAGGCTTTGTGATAATCAGCTATGTTCTGGGATTTGGGTGGAGAAATTTGGAGTGGTATTTTCCTTCACTTGTAGAGTTTGTGATTCTTTATGATTTCTGGGACATGACAGCCTTCTTACACTATATTGATGAGCTCGAATCCAATGTTTTCACCCCAGTTTCTATGGACTTATGTCCTATATGTGTAGAACTTTGTGAAGGGATAGTTCACTTTGATGTTTATGTTGGAAGGAATTATTCATTCAGTCAATGTCTCCTTGAAAATTGAACTTGGCTGTAAAGATGATTTATGAGGGATGATGAAGATCTCAGCAGGACAGGAATAGTCAGCCTGGTCTGGCAACATCAAATTAAAAGATATATTTCCGAATATTATTTACAGTGCCATCTTATGATGCTGCCAAGTAGTGTCTTAAGTGAAGTCCTGAAGCTGTGGTTCTCTGGAGCAGCAGAGTTCAGATTGCAGAAGTTCTGACAGCAATGAAGAAAACGCTCACTTGTGTGTCAGGAGAATTCACTGTTGCCTTCCTGTGTTCTCTTTTCAGGGCCAATGAAATGGAGGTCATATTTCTTACCCACTTTAGTGTTACCAGTTGATACATGGATGAGTCTGCTGTGACTGAAATATCAGAGAAATTTGGATTTACACTTTTGGTAGTTCCATTGGGAGTGGAAAACCTGTTGTGAGAAGCAGCCTAGTTCATCAGCAAATTTTAAGCACATGCTCTTTTTTACTTTCTTGAGTAAGTTCTTTCTTGCAGGGACAGAATATTATGCTCAAGTCCTGCAGTAATCATCCTAATGTTGTTTAGGATGCCACACGGTGTACAACTAATCTCAAAAGTGGCTGATAGGCTGAAGCTAATTAGAATTTTGGCAGTAAATCTCATCATATTAAAAGTAAAATAGCACTACATAGCAAATTGTTTCTCAGTTAAAATATTTAACAAACGAAATAGCTATGAGGATCATTGGTAAGAGTAGTTATTTGAATATAGTATTTTTAATCTTAACAGTACTGTTTCAGAAATTCAATTTTCAGAGATGAAATTATTTTCTGTTCATTCTCTGATAATAAACTGTATAACTGGTCCAAAATCTCACAGCAATTATAAAAAGAATTTAATGTTTGATTTATTAAGTATACTTTGATTTGTAACTAATCAACCTTGCTAGTTAGTTGAAGGCCCTTAGGCACAAACCACTAAGGAAAGACAATCTTAAAACAAACCTAATTACACTGAATCTAAAGTCGAGTGTGGCTTTCTAATAAGATCACTGTTGTATTACTGTCCTTTCTGGTCATCTTCATTTGGACTCCAATGACATCATTCCAGCAACAGGTCAGTAGTTATCAAAACCCTGAAACTAATGAGACACATCTCCTGGGGAAACTGTCAATAGCTGTGCAAAACTGGGATCTCTTGTCACAAGTGCAGATCAGTAGCAGTGATTTCAGGAAAGTTCAGCCGTTGTTTGTACTGTCAAGATAGTTGCCAGTTGATGGCATACAAAACTCCATCCCAGGTGCATTGTGGGTTATTACTTAGATGTTATATATTTGTTTCAGAAAATGTTTAAAACAGCACTGGTATTTTTAAGAAGATGCAAATTGAGTACTAAAAAAGTTACTTTACTTACAGTAACTTTCTTCTTTGACATCTCTAGGGATTTCTCAGACACTACACTTTTCTTCTGGTAAATCCCAGATTACTGACATTTCTGAGAATTTTCTCAAAGTGCTTTGAGTTCTGTCCAGTAACATTTCTGAATTAGATTGTAATAACCATTGATGATATCTTGATGTTATTACAGATCCACAGTGGCATAAAGGCATAAAGGTTTCAAGTCTGAAGAATGATTTTCAGAGTATGAGTCCCAAACAATAAGAGAGTACCATATAAAAACATTTACCAAATTTTAACGTAATATATTTAACAGATATTAATGACATTACATAACAAAAGTACAAACAAACTTACTAAGACACAACTCACAATAACCTCATTCTTCAAGAAACATCATCTTATGAAAAGGGATATATAACCTGGAAAATGAAGCAGGGAACAAAACTTGAGCACTGAAATATCGATTTTTCAGCTATAACAGTGAGAGCTAAGGTAGAAATTTCTGTCACGCAATTTTGTGATATTTCAGCATATGGTTCTACAGAAGGATCAAAGTAAATTAGCATCTTTTTTTTTTACAGGCTGGTGATTTGCAATGCGTCTTAGACCAGATACTTAGAATTTTAGTTGAGCCGCAAAATATTTAAAGTTTAAATAATTTTTAGTGTTTTGAAAATATCTCACTTATAAAAATATAACACTATTATTGACACAGAACATTGTAGACATAAAGTCAAAAAGGAAGGACTTTCTGGGTTAATTGATCAGATTTCCTGTATAGTGGTGTTTCTCACCTTGCATAAAATGGTATTCAAGCTATATTTTTTTTCAGTTTGCTTTATATAATCTAAACAGGGGAATTGAAAAAACCTCCTAACTTTATTGCTATATGCCTGAATTTGAAGCTGCTGTATGTTAGAAATTAAGTCTTTGTTTAGAAATATATGATGAGCAGTATTAAGGATTTAAAAGTTTTTCACTGACAGCGTGAGTAAGAACTGGAACAGGCTTCCCATAAGGTCATGGCCTCAAGCCTCTCAGTGTCCAAGAAGTGTTTTGACAACAGTCCAAGATATATGGTTTAAATTCTAGGTTGCCCTGTGTGGAGCCTAGAACTAGGACTGAACAATTCTTATGGGATCCTTCCAAATCTGGGTTGTGAGACACTGAAATGCTCTGGCCAATGGCTTAAACATTGTTATGATGGACACTTTGCCCATTACAGCAAAACCACCGAAGCTCGCCCCTCTCTGACTATGCCTCCTGATTTGGACTGTGAGTTAAGCCACCTAAGGCAACTTGGTGGCTTAATGTGACACAGTTGTACAACTATCTCAGTTCTAGGAAGAAGTAAATAAGGCTAAGGGAGAAGAATGTCTCTACAAAGGAAGCCAAACTCAGCAGCTGTCCTGAAAATCAGCTCTGGCTGGGTTTGGGCAGGGGGAGGCTGCAGCTCACAGGCTCATCTGCTGAGGCCAGGTTTGCACAAAGATTCCCCCAACCAAGGGGAGAGGGGGAGAAGAGTTTTTGGGTGTGTGACCTAACCTCTGGCCAGAGGGAGTGAACATCCCTCCTCCATTACACAAACTGGTTCAGCTGTAAACCCACCCACCCTGGGAAGGCCACATCCATGGGACATTCACATGAGAGGCAGCTGAGGAGGTGTCATAAACTGACAAAGACCCCAGATGTAGCAGGGTTAGGGTTAAGGCTAGGGTATTTCTGAAACCAAAAAACAATAGGAATTTGAGAAAGCCTAAAATAATAAATGTCCTTGATTAGCAGTAATATAAAAATATCTGATTTCTTCTGACTTTATGAATAGTCTTCTGAATTCAGTCAAATCAATTCAGTGGTTTGTTCAGTCTTCCAGTTTTCATATCCTGATTCTTAGAATACTGACAGATTAAGCCTAGCAAACAAAATTCCTCAAACATTTTGGTTTTATAGATAGTCAAAATCTTGAATTTACTTGCTTTTTGTATTACATTACTTTTGTTTTCATCATCCTTTACTGAGCAAACTGAAAGACAGCAAGCTTAACTGCTGTACTCTGCTCCTCCTAAAAAATTCTGGCAGAATTGGTATTAGGCCTATATAATATATATCTCACTGCCATAAACTATTAAATTTCCCCCCCCACCTCTCTTCATAATCTCTGCAGACTAACAATCCACTCCCAGTCCACTCAAACTTTCTCACCAGGGCAACCAACAATGACATATTCAGTAATTTTATTAATTTTTTTTAACAAATCATCTGTTTTTTCTTTTTATTTTTTAATTCATAACACATAACTTCTTGTACAGCAATTTTCTACTATCTGTTTGATTCACACAGTCAGATAACTTTCATTTTTTTATTATACCAAGTTTCCATTAGGTTCTCCATAATTTCACATATTCAGCTTCATACATGAGATTGAAACTATCCTACAGAATTAGGAAGAAAGAAAAAGCAAAGGTACTTATTTATTTACTGACTTTGAATACATGCATTTCTTCCCCTAAATTTTAGTCATTCACTTGCAAACTATACTGAGTATAAGTGCTGGTCTCCCTTGGGTATAATATCAGCTTTGTCATGCAGAGAGACCTATTTATCAAATAGCCTAAAGTTGACAAATTTGTATTATTATAGCAATATTGGGATTTATGACCTACATTTAAGAAATCTGATTGCCCTGCTTTGGATTCCCCAAACATTCGCATCCTCTTACCATATTCCTTGGTTTAGCAGTGATGCTAAACTAGACATAGATCATATTTGCTTAAATCTGATCTAACTACTGCCTAGTTCGTGTGGGTATGACATAACTGAAAATACATTTAAGCATTTTTAGTATGCATAATAATATAGGAGTCCAAGTCAAAAAATAAAGTGTTTCATCATGTATTCATGTTTGCTGCTTTGAACAGCCAATATAGAAATTCAATGAAAAAAAGGCACATGTTACTGGAAACAAGTTTAAAATTCCCATTAAGAGACAACTTTATAATATTTTTAAAGCAATATGAAATTGTCTTGATTTTGGGATTGGGGGGTGGATTTTTTGGTCACTTAATTGGTTGGTTGGTTGATTGGTTGGATTCTTGGGTTTTAAAAAAAAGTTTGAGTGGCCCCACTGGACAATGTCTGATTTGTAAAGTAAGTTTGTTTATTCTGTCTATCTTCACAGAGCCGAAAAGAAATCAAACTATAAGACTTCAGCATTTTGCATCACAAGGATTCCTCAAAACCAATTGATGCAGTTTTGAGATATGTGAGTATCCTTTTCCATTTGAATTTTTCTTTGGACTCAAATTGATGGTCAGACAAACCCATCAAATTATGATTTTGGGGAAAAAATAAGGAAAAATACTTATCTTAACTAGTCCCAGATGTGATGAAACATTCCACATTTTAATAGCTTTGAGAATTTTGTGTGAGTCTAGATTTTTGTTAGCTTTTTAAAAATCTAGTGGGGTTTTTGAAAAGGGATGAATATATTTTTCATGCTCAGTTTTAGAGGAACAGATATATTAAAACATATAGAAAGGGACATGGTTTTCTGAAGTTCATCTTGACACAAAAGTAATACTATGAATTTAGATTGCAACAACAATTAATCTTATTAGAAAAAGAATCAAGTTGAATGTATAATTAGATATCCTAAAAAGAAACAAGCTGCTTAACACAAAGATATAGTGAGAAGCAAGTCAATTACTACTTTTTTTAGAATATTGCAGAACAGAAAAAGAATATGAACAGAGAGATACAGATCATATTGATCACTTAAAGCAGTTAATAAAAACAGAAAAAGGCATTCTTCCTCAAAGTGAGACATTAAGAAGAGATCACAGAGGAATGACTTTTAACTAGGTGGGATTCCTAGAAGAATCAGGAGAAAAAAGAAAAAATTGGAGTTGTACTGAACACCTACCATCAGCTCCCTTGTAAGAGGAAATTAATGGAAATATAATAAAAAAGATCACCATGTGATTTTTTTGTCAGATTGAAGAGAGCATTGATGTTCAGAAGTCTAAACTCAAAAGAGGGAGTGACTGGCAGTATGAGAGAGAGAGGAAATCATATCCTGGAGGGAAAACAGATCTGTAAGATGGTTCAGCTGGAGCACATTTTTTCCAGGAACAGAAGGGAGAGAAAGGAAAATGGAAGCAGAGAGGAGAAAGGCAAAACAGGGAATCATTTGCTATGGAAATACAATATAAAGCAGCTTTTGAAATTTCCAGAAAATGTGGGGATAAAGTTAAGTACTGGGAAGGAGTTCTTACCTTAGAAACACTGCTCCAAAACAAGTATTTTCTTCATTAAAGACTTCATTTTCTTTGATTTAAAAAAAAAATTCTTTTATGCATCTTTTTAAAATGAACCTATAGCAAGAGCAAAAAATTAATCTCACTTATTATTATCTTTAAGGTGTAATATGATGAAAATTCATCACTGATCACATAAAAAACTCATTTTAAAACAAGGTTTTTACTGCCAGCTTTTTTGGCATCTAAAATATGTCAGTGCTAGACCAAAAAAAATGCTAATTTTGTAAGAAGTGGCCTCAGCTTTGTTCTGTCTTTAGAAGAAGTGGTGTGACCATGTTATCTCAATATAAAATTTAAACAGAGGAATCTCCTTAGTGTAGATTTGAGGTAAAAAAAGAAAAAAAAAAANTTAGTTTAAGTTTGGGGTAAAAAAAAAAAAAAAAAAAAAAAAAAAGAAGAAGAAAAAAAAGACTATGTATATTTTAAAATAATTATTCTGAGCAAATTAATACTGAAATAGTTAAAAAATATTTGGATGCTTTTACCCAGATACAGTTAGAGAAATTTAAGGGGAAAATTGACCCCAAAATTGTTTGTGTTTGTTTTGGCACCTTTGAATCCTCACATCTCTTTTTGTTTCACAGTTCAGAGAAAGGAAACTTCAGAAATCTTTTAAGATACATCTGCATGTCTAGGACTTCAGAGGTACATTCCAGCTAATAAAGGGTTCAGAAAGAATGGGTGGAGGCACCACTTCATTAATGAAGAAAAGAACTGGATGAAAGAAAATGGAAATTATCTTTGAACAGGTGTATCCAGAGACCCTTTGAAAAGAGAGGCCGTTACACAAACAATGATGCCACGGGAAGAAGGTAAAGTTCATTTATTGACCTTAGTATTTTTCTGGGGAAATTCAACAGACATTTAAATTTATATAGATGGATGGTCCTCCAGAAACACAAGAGTTCTGCAGTTCTGTGTTTCATCACCATGTGCCAAATCAATGCAAAAATGCCAAACCCGTGCCAAATCAATTTTTGTTAGAAATAACAAATACAATAAGAAATAATTTTTCTCTAGTGAAGTTGAAGGAATTAACAGAACATTTCATAGAATGGAAAATTGATACATAGCAAAATGAGGCAATATCCCTTCTAAAGAATAAAAAAGTCTTGGGCCCATCAATTTTTTTTTTTTGCATTTATAACTTCTAGTCATGTGTAAATAAGACTTCTAGAAGATGAGTTGAGCTAACACTTGTATGAGAGCATCCTTCCTATAGTAATGCGGTCTTGCCCAAACATGCTTGTACTTCAAACTAGCCTGAAATTCTTCTAAACAGAGAATCAGGCTGCAGTTCATAGACACCCAAAGAACATTTCCAATTATTCTTCCTGATCAAATAGATCTTATGAAAGACAGATTAAATGTACATAATTTAGGAGGTATCAAAATTTGATCTGAAAAAACAAGGTGACAAACTTAGATGAAAAACCAGTTTCATTCAATGAGTCTTTTCCTTTGCTTAAACTGAAAAAAAAATTGACAGTAAGCTTTAAATATCTGAGTTACATGAAAATATCTTCTTTAAATTTCCGTTAAAAATTAATGAGCCTATGCATTTCCCTAGTTAAAATTATATTATCTGAAATTTTGTTAGCACACTTATGTAGCTCTAGTTATTTTGCTCTACCATGTATCTTCTACTAAGCAATTTATTGAAGAATGGCACAAAACTTTGTCTAACCATCCTTTTCAAAAGTGAATAAGTGAATAAGGTCTTGTCAATTCCAAAGGTAATCCATGTGTTTAGCCTTTTTCCAGTCAGTGAAGTAGTTGTAAAGCAGTACTGTCCATGCATGAGAAACATGTCTCTTAACTGTGGGAATGGTTCCTTAAAGTTGCTATATATGCTATGCAAAATTGAACACATTCACAACATTACATAAAATATGCATTTTGGAAATACCATAAAGGAAACATTTGTACAGACGACGAAAAAACTTTTAGGCTTAGCATCAGAAATTTAATGAGCAATATTGAATATGTAGGAAAAAAATTCAACTCTTTAATAAACATTTATTCATAGAAAAATGTTCAGTAATACAAAAAATTAAATGTAAAAACAAACTGCCACGAGTTATGACTACAAAACAATTTTGAACAGAAGCTCTGAATTCCAGCTTCAAATATGGAAACTTGCCTAAAGCAGGATTACTAATATCATTATAAATTTACTGTTGTGGGGAACCTGGCTTATAGTTCTCATTCCAATAGCATTTTGTAGAACTGCAATAAAAGTTCAGTAACACATTCTCAGGGCTTTTTTTTTTTATTATTATTATAACCTTTGTGGTGGCTACCATGCCCAAAATGTTAAAATATAGCAAAATGGTAATTTGGGAAAAAACCCCACAGCAACCTCCACACAAATGGCAAGGTTGCTTTCTGTATCATAAAACATTGGGCACGGTCTCTATGAAGGATTTTTTAATTAATATGCATTAGTAAATTTGTAGTCTCTATGTCATGTTAATAAGGCTGAAGTTAGACTGCTGCAAAAAGCTTAGGCCCTATACCTTGTGGAATATTTACAATGTAAATTTATAACTGTAGCTCAATTGACTTTCTACCCAATTTGATTTACTATTTCCATTTTGTTTATTGTGCCATTGTTCAACAATTGCTCTGATTAAGTATTTGATGTTGTAGTTTCTCATGGAGTATGTTTAAAGGCAAAACATAAATAGAAGTATCAGAATCAGACGCTCAAAGTCCCTCCTTCTTCATCAAAGGTATTCATAATTAAATAAGTCGATATTCTACATATATTACATACAGCCAAAAGAAAGGTTCCTTAAGTTACTTGAAAGTTCAATCATTTGGGACGCTGCTGCAGTAAGTAGCAACCAGAATTTCTTCATGTTCTGAAAAAAATCTGTAGAAGGGCAAGGTCTCAATCTATAAGGAGATCATGATCAAAAGGGATGGAATGAATCCCAGTTTTATGTAAATAATAAATACCACATTTCCCCCCCCCCCCAATTATAAAC